>JBAKGM010000081.1:9615438-9630715 GCA_037177215.1 Asparagus racemosus | reverse complement strand
TCTTCTCTCCACCTTCTCCTTCCCTCCTCCCCCAACCCCCCCCCCCCCCCCCCCCCCGCCCTCCATGACCTCCCACTCTCCTATTCCTTCCCAAGTGGAAACTAAGATTAGGGTTAGGGTTTGGGAATCGAAATGGCAGCCATGGGTCAAGGTTAGTGTTTTGGGGGGAGGTGGCGGCCATGAGTTAGGGTTAGGTTTTTGAGGGAGGTGGCGGCTATGAGTTAGGGTTAGGGTTTGTAAAAGAGGAGGATGGAGGAGGCTAGGGTTAGGGATTGGGAGGAAGAAGATAGAGGTAAAATGGGATTATCTGATTTTTCATGGGTGAACAGTAAAAAAAAGTGTGACATTGTAAATATGTTAGCAAGTAAAAGTGGTTTACATAAAAAAAACTTTAAAGGTGGTAAGTATTAATTTGGGTAAAAGTAAATGTGATTTTGATGTAAAAACCTATTTATAATGCAGATAGCTTTGGAGAAGTTCAGTGAGGCAACTGTTGGATATAGACACAGCCAAGAAGTAGCGCAGAGGTGGGCTAGACTGTTCACTACCCCTTACTTCCTTGTCTCAGCTGTGAGTTGCACCTTCTCTTAGCCTTCACTAAATGATCATCTCTATAGTTTCTGAGTATGTGAATTTTGTTAAAAAATCATCTACATGTTCATAAAAAGTCATGTTCATCAAGAGAGAATCTATTTGTTGCTTTATAATAGGCTCGAATAGCGTGATCAACTGCAAACTATCATTTAGGTTTGGGTTAATTGTTGATAAAACCCCCTGTACTTATACCCCTGAATCTTTTTACTAGCATATTGTCGCAAAACTTGGTCAAATACTCTGAGAAGCCTGCCCAGCTCCATAAAAGAACCTAATTTTCTGATAATGATGTTTACACACCTTTATGCAAATACTGGCAGGTACAAGATGTGGAGGGAGTAGAATTGTGTGGGACATTGAAGAATGTGGTGGCAATAGCTGCAGGTTTCTGGGCATTATCTTTACTTTTGGAAGCAGTATTTGCTTTCTTGATAAATATAAATACTGAAAAAGAACATCAAATTGTGCTGTGCAGGTCTCGTTGATGGCTTGGAGATGGGAAATAACACCAAGGTTTGAATGCACAAGAAAATGTTAAACTTGGACTCTTAAGAGCCTACTCTAACTATTGTCTATTGCATATCAGGCAGCAATAATGAGAATTGGTTTGAGGGAGATGCGAGCTTTTTCGAAGCTTTTGTTCTCTTCAGTTAAAGATAGCACTTTTTTTGAGAGCTGTGGAGTGGCAGATTTGATCACTACATGCCGTATGAAACAAGCTTCTAATTCTAAGACTATTGTACTTAAAATGAACAAGTAAATAAATAATCGTGTCGAATATTATACCATTCTTTCTTGCTGCAGTGGGAGGAAGAAACAGGAAAGTAGCAGAGGCTTTTGCAAGGAGTGGTGGTAAAAGGTTGTTATCCAACCTTTTCTTACTTTACCTAGCTTTTGCTGGTTTAAGATAGAGGTTTCTTTCTCGTTTAAGAACTAATTTGATTTTTTAACCCCCTAATTAATGCAGATCCTTTGATGAACTAGAAGCAGAACTATTGCAAGGCCAAAAGCTACAGGTAAATACCACTAACGATAAAGAGGTATATCTCGTGCATATTCCAGGGCACCATTACAGAAAAAACTCTTTTTTCAGAAGGGATCAATCTTCAATTTTTAAGCTTTGATATTATAGTCCATTTGATGATGTTTCTTCTTCTTTCCCTACTAGTATTCTGATAATGAGCACAACAAACTACCACTAAGATATGACAGGGATCTATCACATCTAAAGGAACCACCTCATAGTCACTGAGAAAAGCCTTCCCTCTCCAATCCATCTATGAATCAAAGCAAGCTAGAAGTTGTGTCTTCATAGGAATATGAGATAGTATAGTTGGTGTTTGGCAAAGAGGCTAGAAAAATTCTTTTACTGATGTTTGTATTAAAAACTAAACTTCTCTTGTAATTCCTTGAAGGGTGTCTCAACAGCAAGAGAAGTGTACGAAGTTCTTAGCCACCGAGGATGGCAAGGGTTATTTCCACTTTTCACCACAGTTCATGAGATCAGCATTGGAAAGCTTCCTCCTTCGGCAATAGTTGAATACAGTGAGCACACACCTAATTTCTCCCTAGTTGAAGGTTCTGCTCAATACTACTGAAACACAATATAGACCATGCAAGCATTCTATATGTTTCAGGAACTACATCTATAAGCTTCAGAGTGCAGTCTCATTAAAGGGATATGCTAAGGTTTATGCAGAATCATCATGGAATTCTAGACATCCATAATTGTAGAACTGAAGCAGTTGATAGTTTGAGAAATAATAAGTCTTTCAGCTCATTGTCATTTTATGATATATCTATATATCTTAGATTTTAGATACTCAAGAAAAATCAGTGATCCTAAGCATTGGCTAATTTGACTAAATAATTATGATATCACAGGAGCAATATAGCTTTTTCACCAGGTGATGGAAGCATGAAGCATGCAATCAAGGAAATGAATTCAACAACATTCCGATACAAAACCAACTAGACCTATGATAAAATGTCCAGAAGCCATACATCTAATTGAGAAACTGGCCCTCTGTTGTAAAACATAGTATTCACCAGGTGATGGAAGCATGAAGCACGCAATCAAGGAAATGAATTCAACAACATTCCGATACGAAACCAACTAGACCTATGATAAAATGTCCAGAAGCCATACATCTAATTGAGAAACTGGTCCTCTGTTGTAAAACATAGTAGAAAAATGCTTCAGTTCAATATTTTTAATAGATCATCGTATGTCATTATGCCTGTGCATAACTGTTAACGTACTAGTTTCAAATCAAGGTGTTGGTTTTGGATAAGCAGGAACAGAAGGCTGCTACACACTTCCATTCTATTAGCAAAGTAGCTATTGGAGAGGTGAATAATAAGGTGCTACCACAGAACAGTGGAAAAATCTACTTAGTAGGATTCATGAAAGTAGTGGTAAAATCTACTTGGTATGATTCATGCAAGTAGTTCTTAGTATAGTGCAAGCGAACTGAGCTCAGCTCTGCTTTACATAAAACAAAGAACAAATTTTTTATAATCATTTCCCATTCTTCTTCAGTCTTGTAGAATTTGAATGACCCCACCAATGATTTTAATAAGCTCTTGTCATAGTTTCCTTGGCCAAAAAATATACACAAATGAAGCACTAACAGAGGGTGACACTAGGTTGATGATCAGTCAAAAAATTGTCACAATTTTCAGGAAGCCTGGAGCCAATTTTGGTGGGACTCCATTTTGATGGATGCTCTTAGGTGATGATTATGATGAATAGGACAGTGCGCATGCAAAAGTTTCATTCCTTATTATCACACTTCTCACCTTGCTAAAATACTCTCCCTCTCACCTTATTCATGTTAGTGCAGAATCAGCCATTTTATATGGCTCATTATAATCAAAGATTAGTCGTCATTAAAATATCGTTTCCAGGATGTAAGTTGCTCTCAAACCTGAAGATCATCTGCAAAAGCATTGTGAGAAAAATACCAAAGATCACCCAAGTATATAATCCGGGATTTTAATAAAAACAGAGCAGCTAGGACTACTAGGAGACAGTTGTAATATACTTCCCAACTCCTGAAAGGCTGAAAGTCATCAAGGGTGCAAAGGAAGTTCTAGAGCACTCCAGCACTCCAACTACCAGAATTCTAATGTAACAGTATAACTAGCCTGTCAAATGAAAGACAACTTGAAAAAATAATACCTTGGAAACTGCAGAGTTTAGCAACTAAATCCAACGCAGTTAGTGTAAATATCAATGAGGAAGATGTAAACCTTTATCTTAACAGATATAACATTGTTAGCGTCGGTGATTTTGTAAGAAATAATCAAAGCCAAAATCTATCAATGAGTCAGAGTACAGGGGATCCAAAAGGTTGCAACATTGTCTAACAAAGAATACAACAAATTAACTGAGGGGCCATAAACATGCCAAGCATAGCAACTCTTGCTACACCAATTATTAAAATATGGAGTATACAGGAGTTAATCAAGATAGACCATCTTTCCAGTTAGAAAAAACAACTCTTCAACCAAACTCTTCCTTGTATTTCAATACAAGACGTTAAACAATTAATATGTGATATTACAACAAAGAAAACACCATTAAAAAAAATCTAAAGAAGCTGTTATAAGTGTGAGATTGTCCATGAAGTGAAGCAGCATGATGATAACTAGAGAATGAATATCAATGTTTATCATGTGTGGATCGGGAAAAAAAAATGTAACAGCTAGAAGCTTGTTGCACCATAATCAATCTCCATAAATTACTGTAATGGGTGCATAAGATCTACAAAGAAACAACATACACACACCATGTTGAAGAGAAAGATAAAGGAAAAAATAACACAGGTAATTGCATAGAAAACAACTTAATGAAAAGCACACTAAAGTCTACAACAACATTCTACAAGTATGTAATTACTTGGAATATTTACATTTTCAGCTTAAACTGTCATGCGGGCCCACATAGCCACAACATAAAGGTTATATCTAAATGCTTTAGGAACATGGACCAGTCATTTCATGGAACTATGACTATACGAACATCGGTATTCAGTACTGTTTATAGTAGTAACAATAAGAAAACCAGGAAAATTGATTGGATAATTCTTAAATATACTTTCAACATTTCCAATGCAAGCATATTAATTTGAATCCAAGAAAGCAGAGCAACAAAAATAAGTCTCAAAAATCTTGTTCAAGCTTATTAGGAGCACTCGATCATAACCAACAATCATATCTCTGGGACAACATCACATAATCATCATACAGAAAGCTTCTGAAGAAAGAAAAATAAATATGTCTTAAAAAGGACAATGATAGAGAACATTTACGCAAGGGAATCCCTTTCCTTTGCTTCAGCAATTAGTTCTTCCCTCATCTGCTTGATCTTCATTTCTCTTTCCAGCCTCTCTTGCTGTAAAGTGTAAGAGACAATCAGACCATAATAATAGCATAACAACAGTTCTAATCAACAAACAAACAAAAGCAAAGCGACTTGGCGTTTAACAGCTTTTAATAACGTACAACCCCGAGAGAATCAATGTTCTAAACATTCTGGTAAACTTCAAACCCTACTAGTGGATGTTTAAGTGTAGCTTATATGGTAATATCCCTAATATTTAAACCTTAAGCTTTTGGCATGACACCTGTGCTTTCAACCTTAAAATTCAATTATAAAGCACAAACTTTTGAGAAAGGAACTATCCCTCCTTCTCTTTCTTTCTCAGAATATCTGTCAAGTGGTTGATTAATCTCCTTCAATTGTGTCCTTTAATAAGCCCAAGCTATGACTTTTTTTGCTTCTCATCTCCTTGATTTCCCACCTTCACATGAAGTAATCCTTCTCCTCATTCCTCGAATAAACAGCATCACAAACTACAACTTCCAAATACAGATCTGATCCCTCTCTTATACTATTTCTTGATGAACTAAACCACACCTGACCTAGCAATGCACATACATAGAGCTGAGTGTGGCACCAGCACTCAACTGTTTTACAAAGGCCATTAAGTATATATGGCAGGTGTTGTCATTGGGTCTGGTAATCTGGATACTAACAAGTAGCAATGCTATTGGATTAATATGAATATACAAAGAGAAGTGTAGCTGGTAGTATTATCGCAGTTTAGCATGTCAACGGTAGAAACTGCAGAAAACTATGGCTGGTCAAGGATTTATGTGAAGGTTTATCTACAGAAAAGGAAACGCAGAAATATGAACCAAATGGACCATGGTGAGTAGTGAGTACACATGGACAGCAATAATTCTTCTCTTTCTGTTCAGGTAATTTCCATCATGAGGCTACATAATGGAGAACTCCAAATTACAATATACATTATTGTTCATTCTAAAACATAATACTGTGTTCTCTTTATGCATGGAATCTTGGATACACCATTGTATATGCCATCATCTATCTAGAACTTTTCAACTGTTTTCTGCTATTTTCAACATGTTTCCATTGATGCATTCAATTTTACATAAATTTTCATTTTTCAAAATGAAAAAGGAAAAATGAAAATGCATTAAAGCTTATGCTTGTTATTTCACAAAATTTTTTTATATGCTTGGATGTTTGACATTTTAGTGTCATCTTTCGCTTTTAAAGTTAAAAACATTGATGAATATCTTCATGATAATCTGACAGTTCAATAATCAGAAAAAAAGCACAACAAAGTGGTTATATCATGTAAGTTTTGACAGATGGACCCAAATGCAAGGTTACAGAAAGCGCTAGGCGGCCTAGGCACCGGACCCAACGCCTAAGCCTAGTTTTTCTATTTTTCTAATTTTTAATTACAACAATTGATAATAGATGTTAATATTATAGAAAGTGCTAGGCACAACTAGGCGCTGAGCTGGTGCCTAGGCTGTTTTTTTCTTTGTTTAAGTGGTGGAAGAGGTTTTGCAAAAGGTTGGAGGAAGGGGAGGTGTTCATAGTTGGTGAGGGAGGCCGGAGGAGTTTGGAGGAGGTTGGAAGGCATAGAGGCTGCAGTGGAGGAAATCAATACCAAGACTAAGCGATGCAGTCTGCATAAGCAGCCATGCTTCTCTACCCGCTCCCAGGACCTAGGCAAACAGTCTAGTACTGCCTAGGCCTAGGTAGGCACCTAAGCGCTAGCTTTTTAAAACATCGCCCACATGAAGACGAGATACATTATCAGTTAAAACTGAAGAACAAAAGAAAAAAGAAGTGCTATTTATATGCACCTTTTCCTGTATCTACATCCTATAGCGATTATTGACTATGGTGAACGAGGAAAACTATAGACTATGTTGAATCATGAAAACTTTGCCAATAATAATATTATTGTAAAGAAAACACTTCTGTTCAGTCTGCAACCAGAAACTCACACATCTTAATAGGGCATACAGCGGACTCAAAAAATGTATGAAATAGGAGATGGGAGAGAAGACTACTGATACATAAGATCTTATTTGGGAGATGAGAAGCTAACTCTGCCAGGAGAGTAACTCAAAAAGAATTAACACAAACATATATGATCAGATAGATATCAAAAGATCACTTTTGTTTGTTTTTTCAAGTTCATATTTTACAACAAGACTTAGTGCTCAGCAACTTGCACCTGCCCAACAAGGTTTTAAATGTCAGATGTCGGGTTCAAGTCGGACGGCTAAAATATATGTCAGATAGCGGAAATCAGGGATATGTCGAGGGACATGAAAAAATATCGGATTGCTATATCGGATGGTGTGCATATGCGTAATATAAATATCATAAATAAAATCTAAACATACTTAATAAATTCTATTGTCTAAATATATAAAAAAATAAATAACTTATGATGCTTAGGGTTGATGTTGAAGGAAAGAGGTGAGAAAAGATGAGCCCAATGTTCGCGGTTAAGGAGAGAGAAGATCGCCCGATATTGATGTTGAAGGAATAGCTCAAAGAAGAGACCGATGAGATGTCAAAGGAGAGAGAAGAGGAGCGACGAAAATGACTTCGATTTTTTTTCTATTTCCCCTAACTGATCGGGTTTTGTCTTTGGAAGCAATATTAAGACAATCAGGAATTTAAACCCAAATCTGACTAGATAAACATAACTAAAAAAATAAAAAAATCAGGCAAATAAAAAAAATATGCTAATTTTTCAGATGGAAAAATCGACCGATATAGCAGATATGTCCCCCGATATATCCGCCCGACATATCTAACATGTCCCCTGATATATCCGCCCGACATATCTGACATGTCCCCCGATATATCCGACATGAACCCTGAAAACGCAATACGCATTAGAAAGCTCCATATCGTGTCGGTTGGCCCCTAAATCCGACATGGTGGCCGACACGTCCGACATGGCGACCGACATTTAAAACACTGCTGCCAAATAGTTGACATATGCATAAAAACTAAATGTTTGTAGCAATGTTTACATGCAGCTCATTCACGACCAAGAAACTATAAGAAACTTATTACATATATTAATATCAGTATGGAATCATGACACAATAGGTGATACACCAAAGCTCAAATAGAAAACAGAAATGGTAAAAGGTAGACGAGTAACCAGTACTACACAGAGAGCTGCAGTTATTGGAGATAGACCGCTAACTCATATAGAGCAAGATGGTAAGCAGTTTACGTGAGACTTCAGGTTTATTTTCAGAAAATAAACAAGTAGATGTAAGTGAGATTCATCATGCAAAAGCAAAACTTAGATGTTAGAATTCTAGAAATTATGATTCATTGATACCCTTTATCATAGGCGGATCCATTTACACCAAAGTGGGGTCACGTGACCCCACTTTGGTCAAAAATGAACAATAACCCATCCCACTTAAAACTCACCAATCTAAAAACCCAGCCCACTAACAAAATAGGCAACTCCACTAGCAAAATCATAGGACCCCATCCAAAACCTCCTACTTCCCATCAGACCCACCCAACTTAAAAGTCTCCCTATAATTAACTTTCAAAACTAACAACCTACCGTCAAAATTTCCCCCTCCTCACGATCCCACTTGCCCTAGCGCCGCGTTGTCCACCCTAACACCTTATCTTCTACCCATAGCTCCTTTTCTTGATGCAAGGTTTGTTAATTTGGGTTATGTGATCTTTCAAAGAAAATGGTGGAGACCAACTTCATGAAATAGTGATAACTATGTCGTAGAATCTGCTTAAGTCTCCTTGCGTTGGACCCCATCACCATACAGCTCCACCTATGTTAGCTAGGTACTTCTAGTTTGAAGTTGTACCCGTACCGGACACATACGCATACACGTACCCATACCAAAACTCCTTGGACACTCCTTGCATATATGCATACATTTAGTTGGGCATGTACTCAATTATGCAATACATGTTTTTAGCTTAAAACAATTTCACACATTTTTTTGGACATATATCCTACACTTCACATCCACTTCTTGAAAGTAGTTGGACATAGATTAAGTTTTGAATTATGATTTTGAAAGGTCTTTCGGATGTCTAGCTGAAAATCTAGTGATTTTCCAATTTATAACCCACATAAAAAAAGAAACATAAAATATTATAGGAAATTTAATTCTCATTCTTGTTCTCAAACAAAATTTTAATTCCAATATAAAATGTACGTGTATATAAATATTTATATAGCCGTGTGCCCATATCCTACCTTTTACAAATTTGTCGTGTCCTATATCCGTACCCGTACCCACGCAACATAGAGGTCCACATTGTTGCATAGTGTGTGGTAATTGGGCATAACATAACATGACTACATTAATTCTAGGTCATCTTTATTTCTTGTGTCTCCTGTGAATGGTTTGGAATATGAGAACTTGGTTAAGTTGTCTAGTATCAGTTCTTGGTTTTGATTAAGTTTACTCCTGTGAATTCCTAAATACGGTAAAAATACTTGTGAACATTAGCTTGTTCACCATTTCAGTTCTGTTAGCAGGAGCAAAGTTGTGATTGATCCGAAGAAGCAAATTGGCTAGGCTGAAAACAGGACCAGGGAATTAAAGCCCTTGACGTCATTCTATACAATAGGATTTTTTTTGTTTTCAATCTTGAAGAACATATGCATGGGACAGTCCTAGAAAACAATGTTGGAATTTCATGAAAGCTTGACCCTGTTATTACTTAGTTTGAGGATCACCCTAAGCTCTATGACGTAACAATGTTGCTAACAATTGTTCATGAACTAAATCAGTGATTATGTAATAGAATACTAATATACATTCAATGGAAAAAATTTGTTGGCATTTAACATCTTAATTTTGTAACTTCCTTATAGAGGATTTGTATTATTACATAATTTCTTGCATGGTACAGGAAGTTGCGGTATCATGTTCATCCAATACATGAAAGAAAAGAACATGTCATTTCCTTCAAAGACTTACATCAGGAACAACAGGCGGAAAAACACGGGATATATCTAAAATTGGTCTTGCAACATCTAGGAATTAAAATAATTCAGTATGCTTTCATCCTCTATACTCATAAGACGAAAGACCAAACAACATTTTAGGATATAACTCTTGAGACCTAGGGTCAGTAATCAAGCATGCACATAGCTGTGTAGTATGAGCGGAAAAGGTATATATTAGTAGTCAATCACAATTCACGACCCTCTCGACTCCCAAACCAGTAACAAAGAGATCCTTGTGCATGCCCTTCTTCATAGAGAAATACTATTTTATCCTCCTGATGCAGCAAATGAGGAGATAATTTCTCAGCTGGAGCATTTAGAATTTAAATTAGTATGACAAGGAGCAATAAGATCCTCATATGGATACTAAGCCAAAAACAAATGAAATAAAAAAGCCGGTTCATGAACTATAAGACAGTAGGAGCAAAAAGAGTTACGAGATATGAAGACTCTGCGCATAATTCTGAATACCTTGTTTCTGAATAAAATAGATGCTTAACACATGCTTCGATTGCAACAATAATCTGCTTTCAAATTTGTGCAACATCAAAGCTTGAAGCATATGTGATTCTTTTGGAACTTTCATTTTTTTGTCTGGCAAAATAATTATCCGAGATCAAGTAAACCAGCTAGTTCATTATCTAAGTCTTCTTATTTTGTTCTCATCAATCTTGCCCGCTAGCTTATAATTAACTTACGCCTCATTTGGTACACGCGGGAATCTTGTCAAGCAGGAATGGAATGAAATAAGGAAAGAAATGGAGTAAGTGTGGGAATAGAATGCTCATTCTCATTCTCGCGTTTGGGTGCGATTAGAGAATGAAGTTGGATTGACAATTTTTTTATGAATATTTAATAAGCAATCAAGTCATGTTTGGAATTTATTTCAAATTTTTGATTCCCACTTAAGTGCGAATGCCCATTCCCTACCATCTCATTGGGAATTCTCATTCGCAAACAAAGTTGGAATTAATGAGAAATGGGAATAAGCATTCTAGCTTCTAAAGACGTGTTGTGTTTGGTATGCTTGAATGAGAAGTGGAAATGATCATTCCAGTCCTACCCCTTCCCACATACCAAACAAGGCATAGTGCTTTCATTCAACAATTTAAATTCAGAGAAAATGAAGGCACTATGATTTTCCGCCTAACCATTGCAAATTCTTTAATCAAATGAGCATGCATTAATTCCAACATTAAGCCTTGACCATCATATCCTACAAAAAGATCCACAAGCCAAGAAACCTGTTCACCTCATCTATAAAAAGTGTGATGACAATTATCAATCGTCTCTCATATAAACCTCGTCCATCGCTTCTAATCACAAACTCCATCTTCTATATTTAGTCCAACCCTCATGAGGGCTGTATCACCCTCATCTAACAAGCATCTACCACAAATCTAACTTGTGCCTCGTAACAAATTATTTTGCCATCAGTGTCACCTAATCATTTTCCCATCAATCCAGATGGGCTGTAAAGAGGCCAAATAAAATATTCGACAAAGTTCTACACTTGTCTATGTATCTTGTGCTAAATATTTCCAAGTCAATGTACAGTTCAAGGATTAAATCTAACTCAAAAACTATTTCCGTCAAGACATCAAAGCTATATCATGCTAAATAGGCCTTTGAAGTTCAAGCTGAGCTGATGGATAACATCTTTGGAACTTCCAAAAAGATAAAAAATGGGCACAGAATTAAAGATTAGACACACCAAATATCAAGAAATTAGATCAAGAAGGATCAAAATTACCCACCTAGTATGTTAAAAATTGGTATAAAACGGAAACTATTGGGGGAAAGAGGCCTTTTATTCTGCCTTTGCCTTGGGACAAATTGTATCATGTTAAAAATTTCATCACGGGGGCTTTATTATCCTCATGTAATCAAAGAATTGACAAAGTTTTACGGTCATTTACTGACCTTAACCTATCCACTTCCAAGTCAATCTACACTTCACGCATTCATTAACCAGGTAAAGCTCAAAATTTGAATAACTAAGGATCAATTAGCCATCTAATTTTATGGATAATAGACAAAAGAAAATCCAATTTGAAATTGATAAAGTAAAAAGAGGAATTATAAACGGGGAAAAAAAAGAGAGGACCTTTTCGTCCTGGTGAAGGGCGATCCAGACATGGACCTTGTCCATTGACTCCCAGAAGAGGAAGGCTCCGAAGGTCATCGCGAAGTAGGTCGCTACTCGAACCATCCTTCCCTTCTTCTATTTTCTCACCTTTTTCTCCTCTTTTTCTTTATATTCTTCGATCTTTTTTCGGCGCTCGCAGCAATCAAAGATCTGTTTGTTTCTCCCAAGGCTAACAGTGGATTCTGGGCCTCAACTCTTTTTGTATGTACTGGGCCCGGAGAAGCCCATTATGTGTTTGGCTTGTTATGTAAAGTGTCTACTTTGTTTAATGAGTCACTAGTTATTTGGCTATAGTCCCCCCCTCAAATCGTTAACAATTCCATATTAGTCCCTCAAATCTTTGACATTGTTCTTACGTCCCTCAAATCCTACTGGTGTTGCGATTTGGTCCCTCAATGACCAAAATACCCCTCCACTTATGTCCTCCCCCCAAAATCATTTGTTCAAAAAACATTAGTCGTTGGTATTAAGGTCAATGAGGGACCAAATTGCAAGAACCCCAGAATTTGAGGGACTCATGAACAGTTTTAAAGATTTGAGGGATTAATATAGACTTATTGAAAATTTCAGGGGATGGAATCTCAATGACCAAAAAAAAAATCTATAATTAATAAGTTAGCTTTTTGTGTCGAGACCCAAGAGTAAGGGATTTGGATCCTCTACACCATCGAAAAGTAGCGGAGAGAATCATCATTTTTCATACAAATCATTTATTATTTAATGAATGGGTTGGATAATTGTAATCAATTCCAAAAACGACACTTATCATATCTCAATGACACATCTTTTTTTTTTTTTTTGACACTTAACAAAAAACAAATCACAATATTCCACTACTCAATCAAAGGAGGTATGAAAGTAGTGATTTCTCCACTACTGTTTAGTAGAAGCGGAGAGGATCCGAATCCGAGAGCAAGTCGCCTTTTCGCAGGCTTTTCACAGCAGTGACATCAATAGTAAACAATAGATAATTGAGACTAAAAAATATTGATTTCTCTATTAATGTTCCGAACCTTATTAAATCTGTGTTTTTGCAATTGCTGTCGCGCTCCTGCTTTGATCTCGACATCAGTTTTTCTTAACAAAAGAAATTCAACACCAGGCCAGTAGCTAATGAGAAGCTCCATTTATTTAAGATCAGATTTACACATTAAAAATACGCGATATCAAACACAATATCACACCAGTACCAAGTACATAATCAAACACGACATACATACATAGGCATAGATGAGCAAACCTTAGAATACCATCATATATATATATACACGCGCGCGCGCGCGTGCGAAAGCGTAAATCTTCACAGAATTGGATAAGTTGGGCGCACAGCAATACCACATAATCCCTTAGTCAAACCAACATCCTTCTCCAGCCTCATATACCCACCTTCACCCCATGAAGCCCCCCATGAGTTCCTCACTATCCAATACTTGCTAGACTTATGCACCTGTCCGTAACCGACCACAACCACAACATGGTTCTGATTATATGTACACGGTCCTTTGAACACACCTGAGTCGTAAAACCGAAATTCATCGGATTTCGCATCGATTACCACGGTCACGGGTTGTTTTGCAACTGCTTCCATCAGCGCTGCCTCGGTTTTTGGTGTCACAGACGCGAAACCGCTAATGTTTGCTACGGTTTGCTTTGCCTTGATCACGTTACAAGGGGAGTCGGCTTCTATGTACGGGTAATTTGCTGCGGTTGTGAGGCCGCCGTTGTCCTTGATGTAAGCGTAGGCGTCGCGGGGCCATCCTCCGTGACAGCCTTTAGTTGCCCATGCACAGTCGACGAGTTGTTGCTGCGATAGGTCGTAGAGTACGCCGTTCTTGATTTTGTGAAGGCTTTCGACCGCTGCAGCTGTGGCAAATGCCCAACAAGATCCTGCATTTTCGATACGTGTAGGCGGCTTTTCTTGTTAGAACTTGACTGAATGTTATTCACGCGGAGGCGCTGTGGGGTGGGTAAAACTAGACAAAGGGGTATTTTTGCTAATGAAAATTGCGATTAAAGAGATTTTCTCATAAAACCTTAAAGTTAAAGAGGGTTTTCAGATAACCCCTAAGTTAAGGGGGTTTTCTGCTATTTTGAAAGTTACGGGGGAGGGGGTTTATGTCATAATCATCCAAAGTTAATGAGGGCTTTATGCTATTTAGCCAAAAAAAAAAGGAGTAAAGAAAATAACAAAAAACTTGTTAGATACATTTCTTACCGCATGTGAAACCTTGATGCTTGACGGCGGTAACCGCACCCTCATCCCTCCAATCAACACTAGAAGGAGCAGAAGAAATTTGAGGCTCCATCATAGTATTGTATTCCGAAGACCAAAATGAGTCCTCATTGACTCCATTAATAAAAGTTTCCGTGAACTCTTCAAGCGTGAGATCAGCGAATTCATTTACACCTAGAGTGTAATTATAAACTCCACCGTTGTTGAATTCTTCTATGTATTTCACATTATCCTTAAATATCTCAAATCTCGCTGCTTTTTCTGCCTCATCTTTGTAAACACGTCCATGCTCGGCCATCCACAGTTCATGTCTCCTCTTCATTGCAAAATCCAGAATGTTGTAGTCAGTTGCATTACATAATCTTGCAATAATGAGGAAAAGAAAAAGAGGATAGTAGCATGCAAAAGCCATCGCTGTTTTGGGGCACAATGAGGCTTAGTGTTGTACTAGTTTTGTAGGTGATGGTGGAATGAGCAATGTTAGGTGTGCTTATATAGCCAAGCTTGTTGAGTGAATTAAAACTTCATGTCAAAGAAAGAAAAAGAATCCTATGTAGGGAGATAAAGATCATACAGGGAGCTAAAGTGTGAACGTATATTGCCTGACACAAATCTTGATGCATACATCAATATTAACTATAAGTGCAATTAACACAGCTTATTTAGTGCATGCATCACTATGAAAGCTATGAGTACAATCAGATATTAATGATTATCAGTCAGTGCTGTGCACTGATATATACGATACCGACTACCTATAATCAGAAGCGATGTGTACATCAAGATTGATATTAGGCTAATCAGAAGTGATGTGTACATCAAGATTGATATTAGGCCAAGTGTTCCACTGATGTAGGATGCTTAACGAACAATTTCATGGAGAAGCAGGACAATCATAAGCTAAATACGAATACACACATATTATTGACTTCTGCA
>JBAKGM010000081.1:9567417-9615338 GCA_037177215.1 Asparagus racemosus | reverse complement strand
TGAAGGGGAGCTTCTCTCTAAGGTATTCAAAATAATTTCTTTCTGAGGGGAGGCGGAACATGTAGAATTCATGGTAGCATTAGAGGATTTGTGAATGATATTGGTTTCAGAAATGTTGAGTTCGAGGCAGATTCTAAAAATATCATTGCGACAATCCAAGGCCAGGTTCCGGTGTTTTCTATTTTTGGGCATATTGTTGATTATATTCGAAACCAATGTTAAGAATTTGAGCAATTTAGCTTTGGGGTGGTTCGAAGAACTGGGAAGGCCGTGACTCTTGCTCTACCAAGGAAGGGGATTAATCGGGATGACTTTCAGGCTTGGCTTGAGGAGTCCTCAGAATTCCTTCTTCACATGTTGCATGAGGATGGATCCTAGACGTGAGCTTAGAAGTTTTGAATTTTATCTCTAATTTTGTGTTTGAATGTTCTTGGGCCATTGATGTCTGTTTATGTGTATGTGTGTGTGTGTGTTTGTGTGGGTGTGTGTGTGTATTCTTTTTGGCAATTGTTTGGGTGCGCTTTTTCATGGGCTTGTGCTTGAGTCCACATGAAGTGTTTAGCCTATGAGCGTTCACTTCTTGGACTTGGGTTCAGCGTTGATTTAGGATAGAATATATTTTAACCATCTACATCTAGTCTCAAGTACAAGGTTTTTCCTCTCCTAATTATTTACCTACTGTAAGTAAAGTGCGGCCCACCCAAATAAGTGGGTAGGTGACCCATGTTAACCCAATATGTGGGCCGACTCCTAACCCTATTGGGTTAGGGTTTGTCTTATACTCATGTGGCAGATCTAGCACAGAATATTTAGATACGTAGAAATATCGAATATGTAGTTCTTCTATTTTCTAAGCATTCATCAATAGGAGAACTACATATTCATGAATCAAGGGTTTTTCATATAGAAAACAATATTGCTGTCTTCTCCTTCTTCTCTCTCAATTGTGTGTTTCGAATTTGGTAGCAGGGTGATACGTGGGAGCTCTTACTGTCTCTCGGTGTGATTGCTTCCCTACTGTTGTTCGTTAATTCAATTGCGTGGAAATCCTTCAAAAGATCCGTAACAGGAATCTCTGACCGAGAGAAATTTATATATTTTAATATATATTGCATGTTCAATTTACATTGCTATTAGAGTTGTGATTTGGATTGCTCCACATGCCTGTTTTCTATAGGTCTTGTTTTCAGGGTTAGATCTAACTTTATTGCATATTATTGCATTTTATGTTAATTTTAAATTAGATCTAGTTTCTTGATGGTAATTTTGGTCTCTGAAATAGATAAAATTAGGATTTTTATTAATAAAAAAATTATGTTTTATTAATAATTAAAATTTTTGGTGTAAAAATCATATTTTTGACACCTGGGATGTCAGATCTACAGTAAAGCCTAACCTTTATGAACTAGTGAGCAATTTCTAATAAATTAGGGATTTATTAAATTATTTTCAAAAATATTTTGAAATTTCCCTAGAAAATATTTTTATGTATTATCTTTAGAAAATAAGTAGTTAAATATTAAATAAAATTGTTTGTTTAAGTTTGTCATATCGCATATCTAGACACATACTGGATTAATTAAATAAATTATTTTAAGTGAGATTTTGAGCAAAGGGATTTATTAAATTATTTTCAAAAATATTTTGAAATTTCCCTAGAAAATATTTTTATGTATTATCTTCAGAAAATATGTAGTTAAATATTAAATAAAATTATTTGTTTAAGTTTGTCATATCACATATTTAGACACATACTGGATTAATTAAATAAATTATTTTAAGTGGGAGATTTAGAGCAAAGACAGTAATATGATTTAATTACTCAGTCTATTCTATCTCTAATAAATCTAATTATATTTTCAAAAAAATTTCAATAATTTTTAAATTATATTCATAAACACCATGGTTGAAGCCTGATGCCTTCTTCTCTTTATTTGGAATTTAATTTTATCATTGGTATCAAGGCTTAATGAGATGTGATGTTCTTTAGAAAAGAGCAATACTCCTTTTATATTTTAATAAGTTTAATGCATCTATAATTAATAGTGTCATTATTTCTCATGCACAAATGGCTACTAAGAACGTTACCGTTGATGTCACCAAGGGTGATAAACTGAATGGTGATAATTATTTCAACTGGCATCAAAAGATCAACTACCTCCTGAACAAGCACGAGGTCTTGGAGTGCACTGAGGCAGTGGTCAGGGCCAGAATAGGATTCTACTCTAGCATATAGACGTGCTGTAGAAGAGTACAAGGCTTGGAATCAAAAGAATCATTCTACGCGGTTTACTATGTTGACTACAATGGGGAATAATCTAATCAGGGAATTTGAGGCCCACCGATTGCTAAGAACCTCTGGGATGCTCATGAAGTGAGGTTTGGGCACATCTCTCAATGAGGATCAATGCTCTCACTACAAAATTAGACTCATATAAACTGTCTGCTAGGCAAGACATCAAATTTTATCTTTGCATGTTGGTCTCCATTATCAAGGATCTTAGAATTGTCAGCATTGCACTCAATCAGGACTAGCAGATTCAGGCGATCATCAAGGCTTTACCTAACTAATGGAGCGACATGAGGCTACTTTTGACCCACACCTCAGATTTGAAAATATTCAAGAATGTGTGTAATAAAGTAGAACTCGAGGCAGAACATCAGGGTAGACTTAAGAACAAGGACACATCTACTCTGACTTTTGTAGCTGAAGGCCCAAGTCACAAGGCTAAGAAGCCTAAGCAAATGGGGTTCACCAAGGGTCCTGCAGAAGGACTTTCAAAGAAAAAAAAGCTAGAAAAGAAGGTGCTCAAGCCAATTAACAAGAGCAAGGTCAAGTGCTTCAACTGCCATAGGACTAGCCACTTTGCATATGCATGTCCAGAACCGATAAAAACTCAGAGCAATAGATCACATCTGTCGAGATAGATTAGGTTTTGTAGAGTTTAGTAAAATTCTAGCTAGGAATAGGAAGATTCACATGAGAACGAGTCATATATTCAGAGGTGCTGGGCATCAGCGAGTATAGGCTTCCCCTCCATTCAGGGAATGAATGGATCTTGAAGTATAGTCTATATGCCCCCAGCATGAATCTTATTTTAGTTTCTAGGTTGATGTATTTAGTTTATGCATTTATTTGGAAACAATTTAGTTAAATTTGCGTTAGCAAAATTTTTACTTAATGTTGGATGCCAGATTGATGGCTTATTTGCTTTTGCCTGTGATTTTTTAGTAGACAATAAAACTACTTTATTTTCTAATTTATCTTGTGTAGTAAGTTCTGTGATTGGATTTGATTTATGGTATAGAAGACCTGGTCACATCAGGTAGGACATGATGAGTGGGCTCAGCTAGACGTCCTCCTTGGTACTCTCTCCAAGTTAGATCTATCCACCTATGAATATTTTCTCGTACGTAAAGCTATTAGGAAGCCAATTGACAAAGCAAAGAGAGGAACTGCACCATTGCAATTAGTACACTCTAGTGGGCCTATGAAAGTGAAGGCATGTCATGGAGCACCCTTTTTCCCCACTTTTATAGATGACTATTGTAGCTATTGTCATGTGTATTTGATTTCTCGCCAATCTAAGGCATGTGATTGCTTCATATGCTATGTAAGCGAGGTGGAAAATCAATTTGGCAAAAGCGTTAAGGCTTTATGCACTAGTCATGGTAGAGAGTAAATATCCATCCAGGTCAAGGAACTGTGTGATGAAAAGGGAATAGTTAGACAGCCGACAATGCCCTTTACCCCGTAATAAATAGTGTTGCAGAAAGAAGGAATAGGACTCTAGTTGATATGACTTGGAGTATGATGGCATAGGCCAATCTACCCATTTCAAAAACCATTGACAATGACATACATCCTAAACCATTTACCTTCAAAATCAGTATAGTCAATATCCAATGAGTTATGGATAGACGAAAATTTAGTGTTAGATCACTTACGTCATAGGGGTGTGCTACTTATATACACACACCCCTTCTCATATGTATGGAAGTTGGCTAGAGGGAAAAGGTATGTTTCATACGCTATTCCAAACACTCTAAAGGATATGTGTTTATAGGTAAATAGGATGATGAAATTGTGACTAATCTGGAGTCGTGGGATATTGAGTTCCTTGGGGAGGATTTCCCACACAGAGGAGAGATAGGTTAGGGTTTGGGTTTGTATGAGACCAAGAAGATTGTCATAGAGCCAGTGATGGAAGAGGAAGAAGTTCCTCTACTAGCTGGAGATAGTAGGAGTAAGATACCCATAAATGACTTGGATCCATCTATAGAATCTCATCCTCAGAGATCATCGCGTGAACTAGTACCCATGCAACATATCTAGATTGATTAAGAAACATTCATGGTAGCTGCATGATATTGCAAAACCCAATCATTTAAGGATGCTATTTCTAGGTTTGTAGTAAAATAGTGGAAGACAGTTATGGATGAGGAGCTTGAGCCTATGAGTGAGGAAAAACCAAGTCGGGGACTTGGTGGATCTTCAAGCCAGATGCACGATCATTGAAAATAAGTGGGTTTTTAAGGTTAGGCAAAAGGAGGATAGGATAAATGAGCAGTGTAAGGTACGCTTGGTGGTGGAGGGGTACATGCAGAAGAGTGGGCTAGACTATGAAGAGTTGTTTTCTCCAGGAGTGGAAATCGGCTCTATATGCATGATATTGGCTCTTGTAGCGAAGATGGATCTTAAACTAGTCCAGATGGATGTAAAGATATCTTTTCTCTATGGAGAGTCGGAAGAGGAGATATATATGGATCAGCCTATTGGTTTTATTGCCAAAAGACATGAACATTAGCTATGCAAGTTGAAGAGATCTATCTATGGCTTGAAAAAGCCTTCTAGGGTATGGTATTTTCAGTTCCATCAAAGCATATTGGGTTATGATTTTTAGGCGATCAATTAAGATAGTTGTGTCTATTTATGCCAAGCTGATAGGATATTTGAGATCCTATCTATAATGACCACCGATCATGTATCCTATATTTAGAGGGATATCAATATCGGTACGCACCGAACGTACCAAAACTAACAACCCCATATCTAGACTAGATCAACCTTTTCCCATGAGTTTAGACTTTAGTTAGGAAGTTAACCAAGTCAACCCAAGATTTGGAGAGCTTAGATTAGGTCTTAAAGTGAAAATTTTAGAATGAATGTCATTGTTGTGAATACAAAGAAGTTTAGTATATGAGTTTTGTGCCATATATAGAAAGGCGTTTTCTCTTTCAAAACCATATATGAGTTTTAGGTAGCCCAAAAATGAGAGAAAACCATAGAGAGAGAGAGAGAGAGAGAGAGAGAGAGAGAGAGAGAGAGAGAGAGAGAGAGAGAGATGATTAAGGGAGTACATATCTCATCAAAGACCAACACAAGCCATGAATTCCCTTAAGATAAATATAGTTTTGTGCTAAATTCCTTTCCTTTTAAATCTCATATCTTAGGTTCTGATCTAGATTCATTCATGGTAGATCTAAATTGTGAGTTTTGCTCAATCCACAGAGAAAGCTAGAGTTTTACAATTGATATCTCTGAAGTCAAGTATCTCTACTTTTTTTGTTAGATTAGCAGATTAGGGTATTTGTTTTTATCATGTTTAGTTATCAATTGTATGTTTTGATTCGTGGGTTTGCTCAGATCTAGCTAATTTTCTTATAAAAGCCTATACTTTGAATGATACCGAAGTGTTGGGATTTCTCTTTGGACTCTTGATGAAATGAGCTCAAACTAATTGCAAATAATTTCAACTATGAATCTAAGAAATGGATAATTCTTATGAATCTAAGAAATGGATAATTCTTAGAATGAGGTCTGATTGCAGTATGTGATAGTAGAAATTTATAAATTGTGAAAAAATTACAATCTGTTAGCTTGAGCGCACGCGCTCAATCAGGTGAGTGCATGCTCTCACTCTAGTGAGTGCGTCAAGTAGCAGCCAGTTCAAGATAATAATCTGGCACTTATTTGACATGGCGTGTCACTGAGTGCATGCACCCAACCCACAAAGAGCATGCACTCAACTTGCAAATTGTCAAGTTCTAATTATGTACATATTTTATTTTGACCTCCAATTTCACTTTTGTTTTCTTTGTTAACTTCCTTGAAGTAAAGATTACCTTTGATAAGGGGCATTTACATGTAGTTTGATATATTGAGAAGTTTTGGGGATTTTTCGAAATCCTCCAAAAACTAGTTTTCTAGAAAACATATGTATTTACATACTGTATGTCAGAATCATCTTTTGTGAGTTTTGTATATGTGACGTGATGTTAGTAATGCATGAATATTAGTTGATAATCATAGGCTTAGATGATTTTAGGCGATTGTCCTTGATCTTACTGTACATGAAGGATGAAACCCATGTATTATGGATTTTGGGCAGATGATGTTGGACCATGATCTTTGGCTCACTCGTGGTGAGTCGAGACCTAGTTTATGTATCTTCTAGCTCGGATGAGATATTAGCAATTACAATACTCTATCATGGAATTTTTCTATTTAATCTTATTTGGATATCGATTTATTTGTCTTTTTGATATATGTGTGGTACTTCCTCGTGAATATCATATTTCATTTAGAGGTTCCTGTTTACATGAGTTATGATAATAGATCATGTGCTTAGCTACATAAAAGTATGAGGTGAGATTCTCAAGACTAGTGCATAACATTTTATGCACAAAAAACTAAGAAAATATAATTTGATGGCTTAATTTGGGGGGACTGAATCTTCTGAGATATATGGGGTCGTGTTTGTTTGACTTGTTGGTTTGTATGGGAGGATTTAGTTGGTACCAGAAACCATTGGATCCCACATGACTTGCACATATCCTCAGTGAATATCTTTCCAAATAGGATGCTAATTATGGGAATCTTGATTGGATCGAGGAAGTGGTATGTGACATGAATTCTATCCAGCTGAGATTCAAATGATTCGTTTTGTATGAGTAGTTTCAGACAGTAATGACCACTAGGCGTGCATGTTGAACCTTCATGAGTGTATCATTCGTGATTTCTTTATTTGTATATGTTTTCATTCCTTTTCTCTCTTGATACTTGCTATGGTCACTTGGCTGATGACCCTTGTATTTGTTGTCTCCCTTCTTCCTCTAGATCATTGGAGTAATCAGTTTTGGATCAGATTGTGTGGTTAGACAACTTTACTCTCTGGATAGTTAGTGATTACTAGTTTATTTTATAGTTTTGCCCCTAGAGTCAAGTTTCTAGCATAAAAGTCCCACCATGCCAATTGCTTTTAGTTGTATCACCCTAAATAGAGATAGTTTGATGAGAAGTTGACTTTTATCAATCTTGCCCACCTTTGCTGCTTAATTACTATTTTATCCTTATTTTACATTAGTTTAGATAGACTAGGCTTAAGTATGTAGATGAGGACCCGTTTGATCTAGTTCTCATGTACATGTTGCCAGCCAAGTCGCAGGCCCGTATCCGTATCTGGGACACGAAGCATGAATAGGTTTTTAAGGTATATGACCCTAAGTTTCGATAAGCGGGTCTTACCCTTAGTCATGTTTGGTGGATAGATTTTAGCTGATTGAGATCCTTTGCCAAGTTAGATAGAATAAGTTGACCCACAGTCTAGGTTTCTCCAAGTGACTGAGTCTTACCATTTGTTCACGCTAGATGAACGATATGGATGTAATAACCATAAAGAGTGTAATTTGAGCCTAAATGGTATATTGGGCAACTGAGCTAAGGTGTTAACTAGGAAAAGAGTATAGATGACCATGTCAGGTAAGTTAGTGAGAGTGTCGACACAAGAGTGAGATGCAAAATTTGATGAATTATGATAGTTAAACTTAGGAATTGAGATTTGAGGATATTGGTGACTTTTGTCAATATTGTTGGATGAGGGTAGACATTGAAATTTTATGAGATAGTGATGAATGGATTTGATGTGATGAATGGATTTGATGGATTTATTGATCTATTTGTTAAGTATCTTAAGAAGAGAGAGAGAGAGAGAGAGAGAGAGAGAGAGAGAGAGAGAGAGAGAGAGAGAGAGAGAGAGAGAGAGAGAGAGAGATATTCTAGGAGTGAAATCACGATCCTAAAATAGAAAATATGACTTTTCTTGAAACATTCTTGTTAGAATGTAATGTATTTTTTGTTCCTAGAGACCACATTTATATTTAGGGTCAATTTAAGCAAACCATCTTATATTTCCAATTTATACTAAACTATCTATAAAGTTAAATTTTCCTCTAATCAACCACCTGATACCACTTTACCGCTAAAATTTTCCTGAAATCTCAACAATATCCTCACGTAATCTCATGTGAAAAGCTTGCAGAGGATCAACAAGAGGGATCATGTGCTTTACACGTGAGATTAAGTCAGGTGTTTGATTAGAAGGAAAACTAATTTTCTAGGTGGTTTAGATATAAATTGAAAATGTAAACTGATTTACGTAGACCCTAAATGTAAGGTGGTTTTCGGGGGATAAAGAAACTCTAGAATATATTATGTAAATTAGGGCTGGGATTTTAGAATCCTAGTCTAATAGTAGACAAACGATAACACCTAATTAAATTCAAATTTGAATCCTTGTTCTCAACTAATAATAAAGATAAAAAATACAAATCCTATTGCTAAAAACCAAAAACCTACTCCTAATCGACAATCCTCAACTATTGTTCTCCGTGGATCCTCACCGTACATAATAGGGTCGCTGATATTAATTGGTGGCGTGTTAGCTTGTCAACAAGTTTTCTTCCCGACACCAAAAACCTGCAAAAATTTCAACTTTTCCTTCTCAAATCTTTCTCAAACTGCGATCGCGCAAAAACAAAAAAAAAAAGAACCAAACTTTGATACTCAGATTATCGACAGCTAATTAGAGAAAGATGTGAGGGGGGAAAAAGTCATTGATTTTGTTTCAGCTCTCAAGATTTCTCTCTTTCGATTCCTTAACTTTTTCTATTTTGAATTTTTTCTAGGAGTTTCGATGAAATTGGGAGCAGGGCGATAAACCTCGCGATTAGAGCTCTTCGGAAGCGGCGTTTGGTCGAAGAGGGCGCTCATGCTCCTGCCATTGATGCTCTCTCGAGGCCCTGGGCAGTTCAGGTACTGTTCTTGATGATGATTTTGGTCAATGTTTGATTTTTTTATATATATTTGGGTTTGTTGAAACTAGGGTTTTGGTCTGAATTAATGTCATTTCTCTACTGTTTTCTTGTTAGCATTTTGACAAACAATTCGGGTGTGTACGAGTCTGAAGATTTTTTTTTTTAAAAATAGTGCAAAAATCTGATATTGAGGTTATTATGATGAAGAGATTGAAGGTGCATATGGACTCACGGACAAAATTTAATAACTTTTAATTTAAAAGTTGAGAAATATTTGTTTTGTTTCTCATATATTGGTCTGAGTAACACTTCCTCTATGTAAAGGAATATGATAGGATGGGATCTATGTATTTAGTCCCTGTCGGACTAAATACATTGATCCTATATAATCTAACTCTTTCATCACTGCTAGTTGAGCTAGCATATGTACCATGCATTTTAACCAGGAGGTTTAATGAATAAGTGTACCAACCAAGGTGTAAATGTAAACTTGACATGTTTGATTTTTTATATGTGGATCCTCATAATCTATACCAGTGACCTTCTTTTGACTGCATGGCAATTAAGTTCAATATGTTTGGTCCGTTCATAAAATGCTAAGTTAAATGTAATGTAGATAACTGTTTTATTATGAGATATAATCTCATCATGACTTTTGGTAGACTCTTAACTCGTCAACTAATTGTTTAATCCAAATTATGTCACTTTGGTTTTGCATTCTTTTTGGAGACAGCATTACTTTTCAAAGAAACCAGATTCCCTCAAACAAACTCATAATTGACAAAAGGCAGATCTTTAAGTGCCTAGATAGCTTCCAATCTACATTTTGTGAAACCTGCTATGGAACAATATCAACCATCTGAATACAAGAGCTCCCTCCCTGCAGTACCCTTCATATATCAAAGAATCTGATTGCAGCCTTTCAATGGCCAGTATGAGTATGAGCGCAAATATTAATTGACTGGTTGTACATATTGTGAACATAATATCAGGTAGGGTTGCAGTGAGATAATTCGAACAGTTAATTCGTATTTGTTGCTCTCTCTTTCTCTGAGACTTTTTCAGTATTTTGAACCCATAATCCATACTGTTCATGTATTTTAGTTGATTTCCTTTATTTTAATTTGGTATGCTTTCTCGTCTTTGAGCGCCAAGTAAAACTATTTGTTGATCAATTATGTAGGGCTTAGAGTGGAAGGAAAAAGCTGAAAAGATTGAACTAGAACTGCAACAATGCTATAAAGCTCAGTCGCGGTTATCTGAGCAGCTTGTAGTAGAAGTGGCAGAAGGCAGAAGCGCAAAGTCTCTTGCTCAAGAGAAAGAAGCGTTGATTACAACACTACAAAGTGAACTGGCACAAACAAGGTTGCTGATTTCTAACTTATTAAACTAAATAGTTTTGCCTTACGAGCAGTTTTTAACATTTTGTGGTCCAAATTTTCAGAGAAGAGAACTGCCAACTGAAAGAGAGTCTGGATGAGAAAACAAAAGGTTTAGAGCTCTGTATCAGTGAGAACCATTCACTTAGAGCACAACTTGCGGAGGTTCAATTGAAACTAAAGAATGCAGAGGCTGACAACAAGAACTTGATTGATCGTTGGATGTTAGAAAAAATGAAGGATGCAGAAAAGCTTAATGAGGTAATATCTCCGCCACAATTTGGGTTCTATGTTGAGTAATCTTCTCTATGTGTCGAGATCATAAACTACTCCTTTAATTAATCATGTTTTCGGTTAAGAGATTCTTCATGATGTATATTTAGTATCTTAGCAATGCAGAAGATAAATCTTTTCGTATAAATCGTTTCGTGTGTGGGCGGTGGGGGAGGGAAGGAGTGGGGTTAATTACCTTAGAAGGGAAGGTGGTGAAGAAACAGTATTAATTCTAAATTCTTATACAAGTTTAGTAAATAACTCAAAAAGGGAGAGCAAAGGGGAAAGCATTGACCTTGCACAATTGTCTGCCAAAAGTCCACAATATTCGGCCTGAAGGTCGTATTTGCTTGTGATACACTATAACTCCGTGTTACAAGCTGGGAAAATATGGGCTCGTCCTCTGCGTGTGACACACTGTGTTCATTATTTGGTCGCATTTGCATGCGCTTCCATATGGTAGATGCTGTCTATAGAGAGAAAAGATTCAGTTGATCTTCTTAAGGATCACACTTTGGTGGGAGAAGGTTTAGCATGGTATCATTACTATATTCACATGAAGACTTGAGGGTAGTAAGGGCATCTGGACTATTTTGAGTACTATGAATCATAATATTATAAATATTACATGTAGGGGATAACAAGCTGTCCGGTTTGGGAACTGATGTGACTGACACTTGTTTTATATGCATCTGTTATCTAACCTAATAACCTGAACCTTGACCGTCTGACCATATACTACCTAGTCAGGTTTTAAATGGGTTGTTATAGACTTATGATTGAAATGTTTTTTACTTAGTATTAGTAAGAACTGACAACATAAAATGGCAATTTAGGTTCTAGATAAATTAGCCACTTTGCCTTTATCCAATAATTGTTTCAATATGTAATTAGATTTAGATTAGTCCTGGCTTAGCATAGATCATTTAAAGCCATGGAATCAAACTTGACACCAAACATAGACTTTACCCTCCATGCGCCACAGGAAAGACCTCCCTTTCTCAATATATTTAGAAAGGTCTACAGTTCAGACCTAAAAACCGACCTGTTTCTAAATGAGTCAGTTAGATTGAACCATTTTGAGCAGCATCCGATTAAGGCCAACCTGAATTTGCTAACTTTGTGCTAGGTTCAAAAATTAGATTGATCCTATTTTATGCCTGGTTTAACTCTTCAAAATGAATTTGTTGTATGCCATGTGAGAATGCCCATATGTTGACAGTCTGAGAAAATACTGGGTTGGCTGCTTTTTCCGTTGACGGTTTGTACAATATTGAGGACAGGTGATGAATTAATATTAGCATCAAATAAGATTTCACAACCTTCAGTGGAGTTCATCAGCAATGTGCAGAAAGACTCCTCATTAGGAACAACTATTGCTGTAGGGAATTGATGATTAACTGAAAAGCCTAGTTTATGGAATACGGAAACTTTTATAGTTGATCTTAGCCATTGATATTTCATTATTGTAATCGGTGAAGGGAAAACACTTCAAAGTTGTTCCTGCATTCTTGTCAGACACATATTGTATATGACACTTGCCTGACACATACTTGATGGTCACCTTTCCGTCGGATTTCAAGAAATGAGAAAACATCACATCAGTGCAGCTTATCAGAAATTGTAAAGATGGAATGTTGCATGCCATGGCGTTACTTCACTTAAATAGGCATAAAAGGATACTTTTGAAATAAGAGAGACCATCTTAACAAAAGTTAAAAGGGTTGCAAACATGTGCTTGGTGATTCATAGACCTATATTTAGGTAAAGTTTTAGATTGGGCTTTCTGATTTGCTTTGTTTGATATATTTTCTTTATAAGTTGCTATGAATTTGTTGATCATTATGATTTGGATGTGTATTTTATGTAGAAAATGCATATTCAATAGTCAAGGCCTTGTCCCTGTATCCAACCTTTAAGATTGACATGTCCTTGTGCCACCATTGTTTGTGTCCTGTGTCTGTGTCCACTCTGCTAGAATGACCATAAATTTGTTTGCTTTAGTGATCTGGACTGCAACTTATTGTTAAATCATTACAGAGAGAACCAAGAGTCTAAATGATAGATAACAGTTACATAGGGTAAGTGGGACCTTATGTCAGATAGTGGATGTTGGGAGACATTGAGTTTAAGTAAGTAGAGGCCACTATAGTCAATGAAAGACATGCATATCTGATGTGTAGACGTTGACAAATTTAATGTAATGAATTTCTACTTGTTATCTATCTAATAAAACTGTAAAGATCACTGGAACGAGGCTTATTCATGTAACAAGTAAACAACATAATAAGATCTACACATAGAACTATTTTACTTATAAACAATAAATATATAGGATAAATACACAAATAAATAAACAACCAGAACACTTGTACTTCATGCGCGAAACATCATGTTAGGGACATATGGGGAAAATATTGATCATATATATCATATCAAAACTGACATGTCGATGATATTTATTAAGACGCGATATACTCTGCATGACCTTCAGAAATCATTGGAACTCAAAACACATGTTAGCTGAAGTGAGGATATGTTGGGGACATTTAAAACATTTGAGAGTTTATTTTACATATATTTGACTATAAGCTAGAGCTTTATTTTCAAGAGAGTACAATAAATCCTGGAGTCATGCATTCAGCTTGATAGGGGAAAAGAATTGATGTAACCTACCTTGATGAGGTGCAATACAGAGTTCTGATTATCTTTTTACTGCATGTATGATTGAAGGTTCTTTTCATGTTGTACATCATATATTAAAATTCAGCAGTGTCATGCATTTGTAGATGTGCTAAAAATAATGCATACACTATATTTTAACTTGTACATAGAACTTCAATAAAGTTTTCAATTACGAATTGACATGTCATGAAAGCAACTAGAAGAAAACATTAGGACATACACTCAAAGTTAATGGCTCTTGAGAATTATTGATGCTTGATGTTTATTACAAGAGAGGAGAGATTCCCCAATGATGGTGATATGATTCTGGAGAGGTTGTTAGCGGACAAAATAAGTTCTTCTACTTCAAAAGTCTACCTAATGAAAGTGGTATGCTTTCTAGTAATTTGTTTTGATCAAGCGCAACGTAAGTGTGAGAAAAGAGGTTTCCTATGGTAGGCGTGATGCAGCCAATGAGTTTGTCATTGTACAAGTATAATTTATTTTTACCAATGCTAGGTGGGATGCTGTTCCCCCCCTTCGAGCCCAAAAAACGCACGCAGAGAAAAAGAAAGAAAGAAAGAAACCTAATGTTTTTTTCAGTAGCTATGTTGCATCAACTTGCGCTAGGGCCCCTGTATTTGTGTTCAACATGAATCTGCATCAGCACATGCAAGATATTTTGTGATATGTGTCCAACACATCCAACAAATGTCCGACCTTCAACCAGCTGGAACATAGTTGAATTTAGTGTAGATTATGTTTTTGTTTTGCGGCTTTTATTATGCGGATCTCGAGTTTATATGAAATTGCATTTTTTTTTTGATTTATTGTTAAATTTGTTATGAATCTTGAAGTTATATCTTGACTTGCCCTAATTCTTTATATATACATATACATATAATATTATTATTATTTTATGGCTTTCCTCTTTAATTCTTAAAGTTAGCATATCCATACATCATGTCCGTGGCTATGCTTTGTTGTCAGCTACTAGTGAATCCATATTACGATACAATATCATATGCACACAAAGCAGTATTCTTGTGCAATAATAACTTATTTTTCTTAAGCAACATGCTCAACAGAGGAGGGGACATCTCTGGGTTATCTAGAACACCTGAAATCTTAATTGCGATTATGATAGAATTCCAGTATGAAAATAATTAAGTAGTTCTTTTTACCAAAATGTTGCATCTATTTCTATATGATCCTATCATAAAAGTTGAGATTCATATTGGTAATAATTGAGTGGCCAGTTATAAATGATGGGAGCTACTATGTTGAAACCAATTAAATGAACAATTTTAGTCCGGAAAAAGGACTTGTACTTTTTGGCAGGTCACTGGCTTCTGTAGTAGGCAAACGTCATCCTGATTTATGTATCATGTTGTTTTGGGTTTTGTAGATATTAGTCCCTCGAAATCTTCAATAATTTCATATTAGTTCCTCGAATCTTTGAAATTGCTCATAAGTTCCTCTAATTCTAAGGGGTCTGCAAATAGGTTCCTCAATGACCAAAATGACTTCATTTTATGTTTTTCATGAACACGGGGGTTCAGGGATCATAAGCTGAGGGAATTTTGGTCACTGAGGACCAACTTGCAAGGCCTCATAGGATTTGAGGGACTTAGAAGCAAATTCTACGATGATGGACTAATATGGAATAATTGAAGATTTGACGGATTGATATCTAAAAACCTAATTTTTTATTATATTTTCTTCCATTATTCGTCCTGCTTACTTACCTTGTAAAGAACTCAAGCTCCCTTATCCTTGTCACAGGCTAATGCAATGTATGAGGACATGATGCAGCGCCTCAAAGTCTCAAGCATCGAGCAACTCGCAAGACAACAAGTTGACGGAGTAGTTCGCCAAAGAGAAGCTGGTTACTACGACGACTTCTCAGAATCCTCACTCCCATCTACATTGAAACACACGATCACCCAAGCCCATGCAGGCGGTTGTGGGTCCCTAAAATTCGACCCCACCTCCCACACACTAATCACTGGCGGCCAAGACCGACTAGTCAAGATCTGGGACTCAAACACCGGAACCCTAACCTCCACACTCCATGGGTGCCTTGGCTCCATTCTCGATCTTACTATCACCCATGATAATAAATCTGTGATTGCGGCTAGCAGCAGCAATCAGCTCATTGTTTGGGATTCTGGCTCAGGTAGAATTCGCCACACTCTCACTGGACATCAAAACAAAGTATGCGCCGTTGATGCAAGTAGAGGCTCTAGTCGAAGTATAGTGAGTGCATCCTCTGATCACACTATTAAAGTGTGGGACCTCCACAAAGGGTTTTGCATCAATACCATAATCTCTGCTAGCAACTGCAATGCCGTCTGTTACAGTATCGATGGAGTCACGATTTTCTCAGCCCACGTTGACGGAAATCTTAGATTATGGGACAGTAGAACAGGGCAGTTGATAACTGAGGTGGCAGCTCATTCGCAGGCAGTGACATCTGTAAACATCTCTCGAAGTGGTAATTTTGTGTTGACGAGTGGCAGAGATAATGTTCACAATTTGTTCGATGTGAGATCTTTGGAGGTTTGTGGGACTTTTAGGGCAAGTGGGAATAGAGTGGCGTCGAATTGGAGTCGATCGTGCATTAGTTCTGATGAGAATTATGTTGCGGCTGGGTCGGCTGATGGGGCAGTTTATGTTTGGACGAGAGCGAAGGAAGATGTGAGTGTTCTTGAAGGCGGGCATTCTTCGCATGTGCTATCTTGTGCATGGGATGGATTGGGTAACTTGCTCGCGTCGGCTGATAAAAATGGGAATATATGTATGTGGACATGATGAGGTTTGAGTACTGCCTAGCTTGTGTGTGTGTATGGTGTGGTGGCTCATTTTGCAAAATGAGTTCTCAAAAGATGCACATGTGATAAGGCTTATTTTAGTTGTCATATCGGGCCTCATCACTTACTCTATTGGTCGCTCATTTTTCTAAATGAGCCGCCACCTTACAACCGTCAAACTATACGCACGCACACACACACACAAACACACATTTTTTTTGGGTTATCTACTTAACCAATCTCTATAAACTTTTTTCTTAGCAGTTATGGCCTCAATAGTCATCTCTAGTTGGTTTTTTTTGTTTTAAAAATTTAATTTGTGAGAAGGGGCATAGAATGCAAAAGGTTCAGGCGAGATTTGGGGTTTTGAATTTTTTCTTCTAATTTTCAGAAAAAAGTTCAAAAAAATCTGAAAAATTAAAAAATTATTTTTAGATCCAAAAAAAAAAATCCCTTATTTATTAAAATTGCCCATAAAAGTTGAATTTTTAACATCCTAAATGTCAAAAATTAGATTTTTACATAAAAAATTTAATTTTTAAATCAATAACAATTTTTTTTTTATAAAAAACCCTAATTTTTTGTTCCAGAGACCAATATCAACATCTAAAAACTTTTAATATGCAATCAGATCTAAACCCTTAAAAAAAGATAAAAGGTGTGAGCAACCCACAACAAGCTATAATACAAATGTAAGCTAAGCATACACATACATATATTGAATATAAATCTCTTGTTTAGAGATTTACTTGTCCAGATGTTATGTAGGGAATTGTCACACACCTCAATCACACCGAAACGGCGAAAAGCTCCCACGAATTACTCTGTGACTAACTTCGAAAATACAAAATTGAGAGTGAGGAAGGAAGAGATGGCAATATTCTTTTCTGTCTATTCTATTTTAATAGTATATTCTTATTTAGAGCGAAAAGATCTAATTTTAAGTCAATCAAAATTAGTTAAATTTCTTATCTCTAAGGTGAGATAAGTCCCACTTATTTGGGGATGCATAATTAGACCCTGTTTGCAACATATCAGCAACTTCTCATCCTGCACCCAAATATTTTACACTTATAGAATAAAAACATGAAGGTTCTAGATATAAATATTTGCTTGTCTATTAACATTCAAATCAATTGAATCTATTTAAAATAATTAAAATTGCATGCGTAGGTTCAAAAATGGATAGATATACATTTGTCTAATACTCTTCTAATGGATACAAGATTATCACTAAGCTTTCAATAAATATTATATTAAAGAGTTCGAAAAGAAATTACCTATCATACCAACTCCAATAATTTTACCTGTTTGTCGTTCTCAAAAGGTCACATACCTATTCTTCTTCTTGGTCAGGCTTAGGTACAGATTCTTATCTTCTGAATATGCTTTGAGCAACCAAATCGGATATTGTTTTGCTCTTTAGCCTTCCTACACACTTATGGAAAAGCAAAAATGTGTGACCTAGGTATATGCATAGGTCCAAAGTGGTTAGTAACCGTATCTTTAGATATCCAAATATGCTTAACTGTCTTAACTCTATATTGCATAGGATAATTCATTGACATATGGCCCATTATACTACATAAAGAGCAAATAGTTGAAGATACATTTGAAAGGGGGCAAATAGAGTTAAGTTATTTCCTTTCATAAATGAAGATTGAAACTTTTTATGTTTTTCTGAATATGAATAACCAAGTTTAATTTATCTCTTTTAGCTTTAAGGCCAATGACTTATTTTTTGGGTTGTCCTGTAACTGCTCTTCTCTCTCATTCAATCTCACCTCATATGTGATAAGATTTCCTGTAAGGTTATCAAGAGAGAGTTTGGATAAATTATGGGATTCTTCGATAGCGATTAACTTAGCATCCCATTGAAAGTGCTCGACGAACTTTACTAACAAGCTCATCTTGGCTGTACTCCTTTCCCAATGTTTTTGTCTTGTTCAAAATATTCACGAAACATTTGAACATCCTTGTATGGTCTTTGAGGCCTTCATCTTGAAGTTTTCATACTTGGTCAAGAGCATTGTGAGGTTAGCCTCCTTGACCTCTGAAGTATCCTCACGTGTGACCTTCAAAAAATTTTAAATTTCCAATGTGGTAGAACAAGTAGACACACGATTAAATTCTTCAGTAGTAAGAGAGAAATAAAATGTATTCATAGCTTTAATATTAAGAGAGTATAATTTTTTATTAGTTGCGGTCCACTTATCCTTAAGTTTGACAATGATAATTTTAGCTACAGTTTTAGTGGGCTCTTGATATGCTAACTTTACCATGTTCCAAACCTCAAAGTCAGTGGACAAAAGATATACTCTCATACAAGATTTCCAAAATGAAAAGTTTGTGTCATCAAAAAGTGGGGGTCGGTTAATAGCGTGACCTTGGGGAAAGCAATTGGGGATCCTAAATTTGCTATCTATTTTAGGTTGTGAAGCACAATATATGGATATTGAGTTCTAATACCACTTGTTAGAGATGCAAGCCTAGAGGAGGGACAAATAGGATTGCCTACTATTTTTCAAAATATCACAGAATATGCAACAGAATAATAATAATAATAACATATAAAATAATAAACAATGCAAAACACAAAAAATAATCACAGCTAGAACACATAAAAATTTTACAGTGGTTATAAAACAATCTTACATCCACATTTCTTCTCGCGAAGGGTTTTCTTCACTATGTGGAAGTTTTCTGAATCACACACCCAATTCAATAGGTATACAAGACCGAAACCCTAGTTTCTCTCAAACTAGTCGTGTAATCTAAATTCTTCACACACGAGTATCTCTAGTCCTAGCTAGTGACCAATTTCTCAATTAACCTTGGCTTGAATGCACTGTAAACTCTCAATTAACCTTGGCTTGAATGCACCATAAACTCTCAATTCACCCCAGCTTGAGTACGCCATGAAAATAAGTTTAAAACAAAGAATCAAATATCAAATAAGCACATCTAGAGTGATCTTATAGCATTTTGATTATGCCAACCGTTCTCCTTGATGATAATAGCGAAGCACTGAGAAGAACATCGTTGATGATGAAGTCCAAGGACAACAATTCTTGAAGGTTGACAATCGGATGATGAAGAACGATGGTGAGGGTGCTTTTTGAGAAGATTGAGCAAGACCCTCTCTCGCTCTCTCTCTCTCTCTCTCGTCATGAACTTCTAAGGAAAAACGTAAGGAATGGCTTAGATTAAGTTCAAAATTAGATCAGAATTCTTAAATTAGCAACTTAACCATCTATGGTCGAGTTTAATTATCGATGATCTATACTTGATCATTGATGCTCACACGAGTCAAAAATTACAGCCAGTGCAAGTTTTAGCCTCCGTATATGTTTTCAATTTACCGCTGATTGTTTTGACGTTGTCTCGCTAAAACATTAATATCTCGAGCTATACATCTCCAAATTGAGTTCTATTTGTCCTCGTGGATTCGTGGAAAAGAGACAGACGCTCCTATATGCTCAAAATTTATTTTCACTATTGATATTTTTTCAGAACTAGCTGTGATTAACTTTTTGTCTTGCTCTATTCACTTTCGAACTTCATTCTAATTTCTTGTCACATGTATACAACAACTCAAACATATATTAGACCAATAAAGTTTATTATTCATTAAATTAAGTCGATTCCACGGGTTAAGATCCTAGCAATACCCACTTGATTTATCAATTGTTTCAAATTAATCTCCCCAATTAAGAATACGTGCTAGTAGTACCAGTATATAGGAAATGGGTTGCAATTTTATTTGATTTCGAGAGACTATTGTCAAATTATTAAATATTGAAGAAACTAATACAAAAAAAGTATTAAAATCACGGAAGAAGATGCCTGAGAGAATCATCACTCAGGCCATGGCCAATTACTTGGTCTACTAGGATGTGAGCTGTGCCCGTTGATTATAATAAATTTGCAAAGCGATACTTGCTATTCTGGTGTAGTTATCGCATTGTTTGTGTGTGTGTATAAAATTTGGCATATATGCAACTTATAGGATTTGATTACATAGTAGATTGGAATATAAGAAGATGTATATTTGATTTGTTTGATTATCAAATGATTGTTTAAAATATGTTCCTTATAATTGTATTACTACATGCATGACGTTATTATATTATGCCACTTACATTTTGTAATTCAAGTTACTAGTATGTACCTGTGCAAAGCATGGCCGGCCTATTGTTGAGTATACTGTTCATGCTACAGTAAATCAAACAGTCCACTTAGATTTATTGTTCATGCTGCTGTAGTATTTATTGTAGTATGAACAGTAAATCTTAGGATTCTCCTATTCGTATAGAGGAGTAGATGCACTGATTTTGACAGACTTAAATAGCTCCACATCAAAATTTTAACATACTATACTAATTTACAATAATTTATCAGAATGCTAAAAAATCAATTTGTTCTAAAAAAATTAGTGTGCTTTTAATCAAATAAAAGCACTATAGTTAAATAGTTTACTTTTTACAAACCTTAAATTATTAATCAAATAAAAACATCGCGATACTCGATAAATGTTCGCGAATATTCGAATAATATTTTCATTCGAATTCAAGCTCTAAGAAGTTAAGAGACCGATTCGAATTCGTACTCAGATTTGAAGATCCGAAACAACCACGTGCAACTATGAATACCTCGGTGTTCGATTTCATTTGTTTCCGGCTTTGAAAATAAAGATAGCATTATTATGCAAATTAGGCTTACTTTAGAGGTAACACGTGACTCTCGTGCAGGCAACGACTTTGTTGTTATTTCCCGCAGTTGTCCTTGTGATTTGAACGTTGCATGTGATGGTACCTTGTGATTTGAATGTTGCATGTGGTATGAAACAATCTTTTAAATTTTTTGTTTGGTTGAAGGAAGGGTGAGGGGAGGTATATAACTTTTTCTTGTTTGGTTGAGGGGCTGGAAAGAGAACGTGAGATGATGAGTTAGTTACGACACAATAATACACTTTTGTTGGTATCTTCAGAAAAATACGCTTTTGTGGGAATATTTCTGGAGACATAATAATCAGAGTGTCCATGATTTATTAAAACAAAAGAGAAAAGAAATAAAAGAGAGAGAAAAATATGTTAACTATTATTCATCCAATCAAATGAGGAGAAAAAACATTTAAGCTCAATGACTAAGCTTTTACTAGATAATATACTCTTCATATATTGTAATTAGACCCCCATATCTAATAAGTGTTATGAAATTATCCCTCGGGTTCGCATCACATTGAGTTGTGGGACTAATTTCAAAACATGGAGATTTGTGGGACTTCCTTGAAATTACTTAAAAAAATTTCGGGGCCAATAATTTCAAGGAAAAAATGGGGGGACTAATTTTAAAATTTGTAAATTTGGTGGTCAAATTTGAAAGACCTAAAGGTTTGGGAGACCAAAATTGAAAAACACCTAGAGAGAATAGTATAGTTAATTAGGTAATTATAAAATATTTGTGAGTATGAAAGAGTAATTATAAAGTAAATTTCTCAATCCCTCCGGGTGGAAATTTTCTCTCTCCTCCGGGTGGGGCGGGGGAGGAGGGGCTAAAAATTTGTAGATATATACGAGAGTTTTGAGGTGGTGTATATGTAAAAAAATCCTTTAATTTTTACGCTCAAAACTCTCCGCCAGCAATCGCAGTAGACATTTTCTCACTGCTTCACAACTTTTTATACTTAGTTGGTAAACATGTCTCATTTTTTATGCCAATCTGATAATTTAGCCAACCAGATAATATATGTCATTAGTTCACTTGTATCTTCATGCAACAAGAAAATGGTAATTCTCTATGCTAATCTCCTTTCTCAACATTCATGTCAATAAATTACTTAAACTCATTTCTAACTTTTTTGGATCAAATTGAATCATGCTTATGTTTGTGTCATTTAATTTCATGTTGCCGTTGATAGGGGGGTGGAGGAGGTGGTGGTCGAGGTGGAGGAGGAGGTGATGGATTAAAAGATTGATCTTGATAAATATTGATGAAGGCTCTTACATGGATACTGGATAGTTTTGTTGAGGTTATTAATATGTGAGTATAGTCTTACATTGGACAGAATAAGAAAGAGTGATGAGTCTAACACAGAAGTTAAGGACCAATACATAAAAGCTATGGCTTTTTGGTTGAAATTAGTTCCTAGCATCTATTTAAAGCCTGTAAACTCTAGATTGAGTCTGACTACTCTCCAACAAATGCTATCAAAGTTAAGATTATATGACCAAATAAAAAAAAGAAGTAAAAAAGTCCAATGTGAAGCTCGAGGATATTATGAGGATGACTAATGTCTAGAAAGATCAAGTCAAACCCACGGATGTTCATAGGACTGAAATTGTCTGGTTAGCCTACTAGTGAAATGTTGCTAGATCCTACAGATATTTCTGACTATGTGCCGAATGCATGGTCTATGAGTTGAAATGGTCTGATTAGCCCACGAGTGAAGTGGTGTGAAATTTAGTGAATTTCCTGGAACATTGAAGTATGAAAGATTGAACTATACTCATAAATTATGGGGAAGATATTGAGGTTATTACTTTGTGAGTATAGTCACATATTGGATACAGTAAGAAGGAGTAATGAGTCTTTAGGGGCCAACACCTAAAAGCTATATCTTTTAGATTAAAATTAGTTCGTAGCATCTGTTTAAAGCCCATTAACTCTATATTGGGTCCAATTATTCCTCAACAAGCTTCACTACTGTTTGAAATGATTTAGGAGCTTATTTCCTATCTTATATGATATGTTTAGTGTGGTATGATGTACTTTAATTAATATAGTAAAATGAGAATAAATGATGGGGTGCTCTTTGAGCGCTTTTTTTTATCAGTGTATGTTCCACTAAATCGCTCATAATTTTGGGCCTTTGGCACTTGTTAATCCTCAAAAGTTTGAAATCCTCAATAAACCTCCAATAACTATGGGAATTCTAGAAAACCACCAAAAACGTTTTGATTTAGTGATATTCTCTGTTTGGGGATCAAAATATGAGCTTTCGTCGTTAATTGGGTTAAGTGAAAAATTTTTTGCTGGTTTTTCAGAATTCCAAAACTTATCAGGGATAAAGTGCCAAAGGCCCAACTTATTAGGGGTTTAGTGAAATTTACCCAAAATTTTATCTCCTACATGCAAGAACAATGGATTCTTAGTTCCTTCTTCTAAATTTTTTTTAAACTTCAATGTGCCTTAAAAATTTTTTCTTAAATTAAGTGTGCCCATTTTTATGCTAGACATATTCATTTGCCTTGGATATTCTTCGATTTGTCTAAAATAAAGAAACATAAAAAGAAATAGACTTTTCAATGCAACCTCGCTAAAGATGATCCGTTGCATGTCGAATGAGCCACACATACTGCACTATTTCCCATAGTGAAAGCTAGTTTATGAAAGGGCCACATTTTCTATCCTTCTCTCCTTCTGGAATCATTGTGAAGAAAGTCTATCCACCGCGTGCAACTGATGAGCTTCGGACCTGGGGTTTGCAGTGCCGAAGACATTAAAGATGTTGGAGTTTCGCGGCTATCGGTCACTGGGTTAACTCTAAGTACATCAACCGTTCCATCTTCCTTCATCATCACCATATTGCAAGGGATTCTCCTTTTGTAGAAGGATCTTCTCTTCCTTTGATATCTGTACGTGTGAGAGAAAAACATGTCGAAGTTAAGCGTATTTATCTTTTTCTCATGAGTTTAGTAGCCATACACACAGATGTGTATATACATGTGTATGCATGTATGCATGCACGCATGTACCTGTCAAAGACAATCCATGATGCATGCAGATTTGTGGTTTGCTCCAAAACCATGAGTTTTACTGGATAGCCCATGACAACCTTCATTAGAAGCACAACCTACAATTTATCGATGTATTAGCTAGGAAAGTCATTAATCACATATGATCCAATAATCAACACGAGTGATGCTGAAAGTGTTGATTTCAATAAACATTCATCTTTAATGATGTACCAACATCTACTTGGTGCTCAATGAGTTGTTTATTTTGTTTCCAATATATCAAAAATGGTCAGCTACAGGTACCCTGCTCGTAGTGTACGTAGGAGTTTGCCCGCTTTATTTCCTAAATTTTTTGTTAGCACCTAAACTCCTTGATGCCGTGACAGAGTTAGCTTTTCGATATTTGCACCTGTCACTTGGGTGTCACATGACATTGATCAATGTGTTGCACAAAGATCTTCTAATATTTTACTTCGTTGCGAAGGACCCCGAGTCTCTTACGTCATTGGATGTACAGCCCCTGTATTGTTAGTATAGATGACGGAGAGATAACTCTATTTAAGTATAAGGGGGTCTAAGTGCTAACAAAAAATTTGTTTATAATAGTAACTAACTCCCTATATTACAGGGGTATATCTTCAGAATGACTGAATATGTAATGGGCAACTTACCCCCCGAGCGTCACAAAGATCAACTATGGTGCGTAGTCTCTGATGCTTAGGATCGCTCTTCCATTCGGACTTCTCTTGAATGTTTGACAGATCGCCAGGGTCCAATGTCCATATATCCAGCCATGTCTTGCATAACACTGCATCAAATTAGTGAACAGTGGGTTTTTAGAGTTTATACTTACTATCCCTTTCCAATATTCGATTGAGTTGATATATATATATATATATGTACAAGTCATTTTTTAGTACAAATCTTATCAAAATGTTTTCTGCTATTTTGTAGGAGGGTGGTGCTCTGAACCATAAAGTGGATAGGGAAATTTCTTAAATCACAGTCCGGCCGTCCTCCTCATGAGTGGCAACATATTTGTGCGTGTTCTGACATAATTTGTACTCAGCGCTTCTGCTTGCTTAAAATTCTAAGCCTTAAATTTCCTCGAAAGTTTGAATCGGGATTTATGTGTGTCTCCATTAGTCTAGCTAGCTCCAAAACTTTTTCCCTTGAAGGGTAATAGAATTTGCACAAGTAATGTATTTATGCTTACGTGGGAGGCTAAGCCATGGCATGACTCCAAGTAGAGTAAGCGTGTACCCAGGCTCAACAACATGCTCAAGAGCCCACTCCAAAGGCTTTGTTGAGAACTCCTTGAGTGCATCCATCACCACCACAACATGCTTACTGCCGGCACTGCTAACATCACCGCCACTACTAGGACGACCGTAACGGGAGCGGTCTGACGACCCTCCCGTTTCTCTACAACCGTTATCGTCGTTCTCCATAAAAGAACTCTATAACGTAATAATAGATCGAAGGGTAAGCAAATGTGTTTTTGCTAGCATATATAGGATTGAGGAGGAGCACAGAGCATAGGAATTGTATTGGATTTTGATGAGTTTGAAGGAGCTTTTGGAAGCTTGTGAAGGAGCGAAGAGGACAAAAGGACGGCTTAGGATTGGACGGAGTTTAACGAGTTGATGGACGAGGCAGGTTGGGGGGTTTTTGTCTTGATTGATGAAAGTTGAAACAATGCCGTAGTTGGAAGACGTTGCTTATAGTTATCATAAAAACATTTATTACAAAGATGCTAAAGGATATTATGGTAAGTGTCATTGAGGTCTTGATTAATAATAGAGGGGCGAGACTGGATCATAGGAAAAATTCAGACATGAGAATGAGCTACCTTGTGCGCGCCCGCGCGCTTGAGAGATGATTCACAACTGCTCCATCTCTTTTAACTGCATTTGCAGAAAAATGCCGGTTAATGAAAGAAACTATGATTGAGAATGATCACAAATTCAACAAAACCTTGATCAGATTGGGCAAAGCAATTAAGCGGATGGCAAGAACTCAAGACACACCTCAAACAACACAATGAAAAGACTTTTTCCCCATAAATTTTTTAAGAAAAAACATGCAGCGACAAACAAGAAGGGGATTTTCCAAATAGCACAAACAAATACTAGTCTGATCATACCAGCCAACATTTTCAAGTTCAGAGTACAGTTTATTCCAACAAAAAAATAATGCCTGATTGTTTCATCAAACTGCCTTCAAAAATTCCCGCAAATTAAGCTCACCGTTTACAACAGTTTATGAATTGTTTTCATGTCTTCAACCTCCTGGAGAGTGCCCTTCTCAACATTATCCCACCATTTGAGCAGGAAGTTGTCAACAACCAGCCTGAACCACGGAGACAGCTTGATACCATCCTCTCCAGCATCAGCTTTCCTCAACAACTCCTTCAATTGTTCTCTATTGACATACTTAACATCAGCAACCTCGTCTGGGTTTGGTTGCATATTGACATCTCGAACAATGAAAAGCAAGTAATCGACTGCAAAGTAAAGGGGAAAAAGGGTCAGTAACAAAGATGTCAAGAGATAAAGAACAAGCGATTCTGCGAGTGCTTACGCTCGTGCTCTCCCCACTTTCCATCAGATGGGGCCTTGTAAAGCATGCGACCAAGAGGCATGAATTCATCAACAGGAATGTCAGCAGCTTGTATACCGAGCTCATCTAGTAGCTTCCTTTGAGCAGCATTTCGAACCCCTAATAAAATGGCAAAGTAGTTTAGTTAGATGTTCTCTATAAGTGAGAAGATCACTAGTACTGTATGTATTTAACATGAAAACTAGAAATACCGAGGTAGTTCTCCTGTATAAGCTCAGAATCACGGTAAAGCGGATGGCTGCAGCAGGTGTTGGTCCATACTAAAGGAAATGTCACCTTGGTCGCTGATCTTTGCTGAATAAATAGTGGAAATAACAGTAGTTAACATAAATTAGTCATTATGGTGAAACTACGGCAGCTTCAAATTGTAAAATTTTACCATTTATTGGCAAACACATGAAACAGCATTGACGGCCAATGCAAATTAGAGTGGGCAGGTTATGGAATCAAACTTCATTACCAGAAAATTCATGAACCAGCATAATCGCACCAAGGAAATAACATGAATAAATAATGTAATATATTACGAAAACAGAATCAAACTTATTATTTTCCACACAGTTTCATTTAAGGAATTAATCGTGTACTATGAGTTAATTATGGGTTTAAATAGCGAAAACCAATTTAGTTTATGTGTACTGCTATACAATGCTCTTTATTAATGAGATGCAGAAACACATGAGCTACGATAGCCACCAGTCAAGCACCAACAACTACTTGTAGCTCCAAAGGCAAACACCATTAGAACAACTAATAAACACTTACAAGCATCAGAGGGAGGACCAAGAGAAGGATGGAGAACAAAGCTGAAGAAATGAAAAGAAAGCTCAAAGATAAATTATCAAGTTCATATCTTGATGGATTATCTTTTGTAGCTTTTAACAAACTAACGACCTATTCATGTTAGAATAATTTTCTAGGAGTAGTTTAAGTCACCTAAAAGTTTAATTCACCTAAAATGGATGTAGGTAGGACTGTCCATTCTCAGCAGATAACATAGCCCTTTCTAATAGCTTACAATTTACTCGCAAATCTGTGAAGCTTACAATTTACTCGCAAATCTGTGAATAAATAACTATTCACCGTATAAAGGTGTGCAAGAGTTACCATTTTGGATCCATACTGGAAAGCTAATATAAATCCTTAAAAACTAAGGATCAAGGAATATACCAAATTGGGACTCGAAAAGAAAATTAAATGACATCCAAAGAGAGGTGATACAGGTTAAGAAAATTACAATCAAAATTCTGAGAGCAAAACATAAATAACATGTAGGACCTACAAAGAAAACCTAAAATTCGAGTTAATATTGTGTTTAAAATGTGTGCCATCATGTTGTAACATTATAAAGTACTTATCGGTTTATCGTATTGTGAGGTTTCCCATGTGTCCAACAATAAGTTTCCCCAGAAAAGTATCCAGAACATTACAAAGGAAAATTTCTCTAAAAGTTTTAATGTAATTTCTCAAATTTTCAAGAATAGATTTTTCAAGTACTAGAAACTCTTCTGAGGAAACAAATTTCATGGATTGTAATTCTGTACATAACTTTCTGGCAACTATGTACTTGATATTGACATTTAAATGGGTTAGGCCGTGCAGGGTGAAATATGACTCAGCACATTGTACGCAACCCTGTACCAATCTTCTAGGATGTCTTGATAAGCCTTCATCCTACTTTTACATGTATAAGCTCTATCACAATTGAACGATATTTGTGAATTTGCCAAATATTTTGACTTTACATCTGACACTTAAACTGTGTTAAAAAATGATAGGACAGCTATAAGCTCTACTAATTCATCACAGAAATTTGATTAGCTGCCTGATCATATAATAAGAAAGGATAACTGCATAATCTCAATAATGACTCTGAACATTATATAATTATGTAAATGAGTAATATCATAGACCGTTGAAATAAAAAAGAACAATATGCCTCCCAAAATAACACTCTTTATATCTGGAACTGAATATATGGAAGTTAAAAGGCCTTGAAGATACATCACAGCAGGATAAGAATCCACTTTCACGCGTTCGACAATATATTTTTTTCTAGTTGCTTCCTATCTTTACTTTAAGCAAAAATACTTATCTTTTGAGCAATGTCAATTTCAATTTCCAACAATAGACGAGACAGTTACATCACATACCTGAAGTAGTAACTCATATTTGGTGTTGAACAGGAAAACACTAAACGCCCTGTGAAGCAGATTCTTGGATTCAATATTTTCCATCAGATGACCTAGAGTTTAACACAGGAGCTTAGTAATAACAAAGATATAATGAATTTGTAAAACTTTTTTTAACTCAGATGATAAATTCTTTGTTTGCCATTAACCAATCATTATGTTGGCAAACAACATTTAGCACGCAAGGTGACAAGCATTAAATGCATGAAATAGACAACTACAAGAAGTTTAAAGTGCAAATAGAATAATGCTAAAAAATTGCATTAAACAGAATGGAAACAGGTCATTTTTTTTTAAAATTTCGGTTATATACCCCTTACATTGTATGTATTATTGAATTTGCTCTCTAGAGTAAACTTAATCACATGGCAAATTTTATTATTTATTATTAACTGGAATTTTTGACATACACCCCTTACATAGGGCAGTTGGTTTAATTGAGAGTAAACCTATTCGTGAATATTTGGTAGGGCAGTTAGTTTAATTGGATATTCCTAGTTATGTGTTCTTGGGTTTTAATCCTCATGGGCGCACATTTTGTTCTTTTATTGTTTAATTGGACTTTTCCACATACACCCCTTACATTGTATGTATTATTGAATTTGCTGTCTAAATTAGTAACTTAATCCCATGGCTTTGCAAACTTTATTATTTATTATTTAATTGGAATTTTTCACATACACCCCTCACATTGTATGTATTATTGAATTTGCTCTCTATATTAGTAAACTTAATCTCATCGTTTTGTAAACTTTATATGATGTGTGGATCTTGTAATAAATTAAATTTAGTGGAAAATGCGAAATATAAATGAATATTTAATAATTAGACGAATCGAATATACCTCTATTTAAATTCTATTTGTTTATGAACCAAATACTAAATATATTCATTTACTGTTAAATGAACTACTGAATTGAATATGACAGAATATCTCAACGAATAATAACTAAAGTGTTTATTAATTATTTGATTCATTTCCAACCCTAGCATAAAGTATAGTTCACTATGACATTTAGGACCAGGACTAAATACCATAAGCATGCATTCACGTTAACTTTAGAAGTACCTAATTAAAAGTTCATGACAAATTAATTATCCAAAGAATTAAAATTAATCAATCAATAGATTGAATGACAGCTAAAATAGACCAGCCCAATTGGATATAATCATGGAGTTATTCGAAGATCCATGACCCAGCATTGGCTTCTCAAATTTACCATTCAGATCATTCCCATTTCCCACTTGACAAAGAGAGGACAAAATATAAAGAAGTGGAGGTAAGAGGTGGGAGGACGGGGGATAAATGTTTTATTATCTCTCCCACAAATTGCCAAATCAAGCTTAGTCACATAAGTAAAGAAGAGGGGTGCTAGGATAGCAAGTTGGGTAGAGTTAACATAGGGGATGAGATAAGAGGTAGACAGAGTAATAAAAAGGAGAAAGGACCTGGTAGTGATACAAATGCGCTAAATTTTCATCTCAAGTCCAACTTAGGAAGGATGAAGGCATCAAAGATTTGTAAGCGTTAAGTTACAAACAGTGAGACTAATATCAAAACACTGACTCATAGGGAACTAATATAGAAAACTAGAAATATGACAATCATTACGAACTAATACCCACAAAAACTTTATAAGAAATATAATGAGGGCCAAAATAACACTCCAAAAGAGCTCCCTCATTAATTGACATTGCATAGACAGCATATTATTTTTAACATGTTGAGTTTGAAATTTTGGCAGAATATTCATCTGCAAGATGAACAAATTAGAGTCATTAGACACCAAGAATTGGCAGGATACCTCTATACCAACAAACAAAGTTGTCAAAATAAGCCAGTATATATCAACTAAAGATATCAAAACTATAGACAATAATACCATGTAGGTATCTATTTTCATCATGCATAAGTTTCCAAACATACTGCTAGGGTTTAGAGCTTCCAAGAATGTCCGCATCCTTGCCAGGTGTTCCTGGTGAAAGTCAAAGCCATGGAGGACAGCATAGAGCACTGCCAACAAAGGCTATTATAGGAAGACATCCATACAGAGAAAGAAGAAAGATTTGTAAGGACACCAGATTATTAGTGTTGATAGGTTTATCCAGGTTTAAGTTCAAACTGGGTAGTTTCGCATCACATAACCAGATCAAGAAACAGAGATCCAACTGGCAAGAAGCAACCAACATTAAATAAATAGCAAGAAACAAGAAATGTTTCTTATGCGTAACAACTTACTTTTTTGTGAACACTATTCTTTTAGTCCAAAGTAAGAACTAGGCGAGAAATGTAAAAGGATCCAATTACGAGCGGCTTCTCTTAACTTTTACAGAATCTTTGACAAAGCATAACCACGGTAGTTATACTCATGCAAGTATCAAAAGGAAAATGTGTGGCAGAACATGTGGTGAAGAAAAATTGTGAAAATAACTTAGGTATATACTACATAATGTCAAATAATTTCAATGGAACTTTTTATGCCCAACAAATTGCATTAAATAGGCATATCAATTACTTGTACAACAAAGCATATACTATCCTATTTCTATCTATTATTAAATGCATCTAAAAATCAAACTATCAACGACTACAAATCATAAGGGCCAAGCCTGCCTTCTTTCTGTTAAGATAAAACTAACAACCACAAACATAATGTCGAAAAGCAATCATTCTCATGTAAAAGACTGAATATAATGTATCTAGAACGGCGATCCATTACATACAGTTGTATTTCGATTCATGGCCAACAACATTGTCTTGCTCATCCACCAAAATACACCTGCATATCACAGTAATCAAACTATTCGATCAGTTTCCAAATTAAGGTGTTGCTCGTACGATGCTTGTCAAAAATGTAACAAATTCAATAAAAACAATGGAAATTTTGCATGTCACTACTGCTCAAAGTTATGACGATGAGGGTTGATGGTCAAATTTTTATATTTCGAGCGTCAAAGTTGGCAGAGTTCCCTGTGACTCATCTATTATCCCATCAAAATCTCATCTTTGCATCGAGTTCTTGTTCCAAAATTGGCATGATTCAGATCCCATTAAGAACATAAAATCCTTAAAAAAATCAACGGAATTTACAGAGATTAAGGTGAAACTCACTCGTCCTCAAACATGAGGCGCCTCTGAACTGCATCCATGTTAGCGTCCTCGCCCGAGGGGGCGGTGGCGATCGCGGCGGTCTCCTCTTTCGCCATGGAAGCGGCGGCGGCGGCGGCGGGGGGCGGCGGAGCGAAGAAAGAGAGGCCGAGATCTAAGAATGAGGTAGAAAAGATGGGAGCTTGTACTGGTTATTAGTAACGTTGCTTGTGAGATTGGATTCTTGTAATACAATACAACGTATATAATCTGAACACAGAAAAAAGAAAATGAAAGCACAAGAGGAAAGAGAAAAGGAGGAGAGGGATCTCAAATAGTCGATTCGTTGAATGGGATTAATGTGTATAGTAACGATTATGATTGAGAGGGATTAATACTATTATAATTATTTTTGTTTGTGGTTGACACGTGCAAAGTGATGAATGGACTGGTTCTTTTTGCTTCGCGCTATCTAAAGAATACGTGTATTATTGATTTAGACTGTCGTGGTCTCGGCATTGCTCGTGGATCTCGTGGGTGGTTTTTAATTACCAGTATGTCATGAGTGAGTTGCACGTGCACCATACAGTTATAGATTAATGAGAAAATTGCTTAGAGTAAGCAATTTTCAAACTGCTATGAATACCCCATTCTTAACTAGGGTCAAACTCATTTAAGCTCTTTGATCCAAATTTCTAAGCCAAAACACCCGTAGCCCAACACTGTATAAAGTCTATATACTGTATTTTGAAGTAATGCCCAGTTTACCTCTATGTATTATTTTGTCGAATGTCAAATATTTTTTTCTTATTAGGCAGCCCTCATTACATTGTACAGTAAGAAGTGATAGGTTCAAGAGAAGAGAGAAGAATGTCATTAATGGTTAGGAGAGATTTATTAGAGGGAAAGGAAATATTGGAGGAAAACATACTGAGTTCTCTCTAAATAATGTCTCAATGTCAAGGTAGTATCTTCTTTCTTCTTTATTTTCTACTCAACAACCTTCAACCTTCAACAACCTTCAACAACCAAAATTCACTTAACTGTCTCCTCTTAACTTTTCCAACAACCAAAATGGAAAAATCTTTAATATGTGTGGTTTCGTTGAACACCAATGCAACCCTCATTAAAGTAAATTCTGCAACAAACTTAGCTGAATTGAAGATGCATGCTGCAGAGAATTTAAAAATACGGTATGAAGTTTATTGATAAGTTACTCTCTCGAGAAGTTTCCCAATGTCTCGTTTGAGCTTCTAAAAGATGAAGATATTCTTAACATGATAGATTATCATCGTTCAATGGGATTAAATATGATAACCATGATTGTTACTGAAAGAGATGAAGGATCCATGCATGTCATAAGGACAGAAACAGAGTTTAAGTAAGTATTCAAAAGATTCTTTTCAAGATCTGTATACATGTTATAATGAAAACTGTAATACTTACGTCTTACATGTGACCGAAGACGTTGCTGTTCGCGAGGAAATTTAAGGAAATGTAAAATCGGTGTTATTCTCTCTAACTAACTTAGAAAAAGAATGAATACAGTCTCTCAAAGTAATCTCTCTCTAATTGACTTAGAAAAAAGAAAGAAATTATAAACTTTCTCCATCGGTTGCCCGATTTACAAAAGAAGGAAAGATCAACAGAGATCCTTCCCTTTGTTTAACCTGGGTTCTTCACGGTAGCGATGAAAGCTTGAATCTTGTATCCCGTTGACTATCCGACCGTCTTGGCTCATGGAACAACGTTGAAAAGAATTCGCAGAGCACGTTTGGAACTCTAACGAGTTTGCGAACTCAAAAATGAGTTTAATCCATCCAAAGAATACTTCTTTCCCCTCTTTTTCAAGTGGAAGATCCCCTCTTTTTATAGGTGATTTAGGGGTGTAACCGCCACCTTAAAACTCTCCTTGATGAGGGTCTAATGTGGTGGAACTGCCCCCCCCCCCCCTTAAATCTCTCCATGATGGGGTGATTATCCCCTTAAATCATGGGCAATGGTTTAGAAACCGTTCAACTCATGTTTGAATGAGTCAAATGCAAGAAACGCAGAGGTGAGCTCTGCGTTTTGGTGAGCTTTACGTTTTAGTGAGCTGTGCGTCTTAGCGAGCTGTGCGTCTTAGCGAGCTCTACGTATTGGCAAGCTCTGCATCTTAGCGAGCTATGCGTTTTGACTGAAAATGCAGAGGTGAGCTCTGCGTCTTAGCGAGCTCTACGTTTTGACTTAAAACGCAGAGGTGAGATCTGCGTTTTGGTGAGCTCTGCGTTTTGACTTACAACGCAGAGGTGAGCTCTGCGTTTTGGTGAGCTCTGTGTCTTAGTGAGCTCTGCGTTTTGACTTAAAACACAGAGGTGAGCTCTACGTTTTGACTTAGAACGCCATGGTGAGAACGCAGAGGTGAGCTCTGCGTTTTGACTTAGAACGCCGTGGTGAGAACATGGAGGTGAGCTCTACATTCTGACTTAGAACGCTAATTTCATTTTTGACAGCCTATAGTTGCACGTGACATATCAAGTTTATTTGTGACATATACAAGTTAACAGTTATTTGTAATTGCCACACGTGACTTATATGTATGTTATATTCAACTTGCGGTCTTCCAACTATAAATTCACAGTCATCAGAGCATATCGAGGAATCAGAGAGGATCTCAAATGACAATCCTCAATGAGAGCAAGTGTGGATGATGGATGACATAGTAAATAACTCAACAGGAATCCTGGCATGGTGGCACAACTCAATTACTAGAAAAGAGCAGCAATTTGAATGCGCAAAAAAGTTAGAGTGCCTCTTATATACTACTCTATAGCTAAGAAGTTCTCTTTTAAATATTTATAAACAATGAGCCAAAATGTATTCATGCTAATTGCATGTCCAGAAAAGAAACAAAATGCACGTGGGTGCTTTACGCTTCATCATTGAGCCATGTGTCGACCTTTGCTATAAAAAAAATTGCTCCTTAACATATTTGTAAACAACATAACAGCACAGCTGGTCACTCTAGAGCATTGAGAAAGTTGACTGCGAGTACGCTACAATCAAATATGAAGAGGCATCCATATCTCACTCCAACTTACATTAGAAAGAAATTGCACTCTTAATATGGTTTATAAGTTAATTATTCTAAAGCTTGGTGTGCTAAGGAGACAGCAAAAGACCAAATATTTGGTTGCGCAAGGCATTCATATGGCTTACTACACTAGTTAGTCCATTAATTTGTTAATCTTAAATATGATTCATTAAACGTAAATGTGATATTTTAGAAGGCTATGTGACGTATAAGTATATCATGTGACATGTAGATGCCACATGTGACATTTAGGTTGTAAATGTGATCTTTCGATCGTCAATGTGACATTTCTATCTCATATTGGACATTTGGATCTTAAATGAGACATTTATATGTTATATGTGATATTCACATCTCACATGTGACAGTTAGAACTTATTCATCATTTAACAAGTTATTTGTCCTTTTAATCAGCATTTAAAGGTACCAAATGAACGTGATGGAAATAAACCCAGATAGTGTCGTCATCATTGAACAAGAAAAAAAGGCAATTCAAGCGTTTATTTGTGTCCTATAGTACATGCATACATGGGTTTCTCAAGAGATGTAGGCCATTGCTCTTTCAGATGGGACATTTCTGAAATATCGTTACAAAGAGATCTTATTAGGTGTGACTACTTATAATGATAATCAAGGCATATTTCCACTAGCATTTTGCATTTGTGACCAAGAAAATAAAACGAATTGGAGTTGGTTTATTCAAGGGTTGCGGTATATTTTGTACATTCGAACAGAACCATATAATCCATCCCATCTTCTAGTCATTTTGTCAGATGCAGATAAAGGAATAAAACAATATTTGAAAGATATATTTCTAGATGCGTACCATTCCAGATGTGTACTTTATCGTGTTGAGAGTTACAAATTGAAGCTTAGAGAGATGGGTTTTGCCTCAAGTGCTGCTCAACGGATTTCAAAATTATTGGAGTTTGCTGCACACAAGTATACGGAAAGAGAATTTAAAGCTGTTTTACATGAGATTAGGATGATGGATCAAAGAGCTTACCAAGTAGCTCTCAGTTATTGTCCAAATAATTGGGCGAATTCTGTATTTTATGGTATAAGGTACATCAAATATTAGCCATTTTCTGTGAATTTGATTTGTTATATTTGACATTATGCTTTTATATGCGACGTTTATCGGTTATATGTGACATTTTACTGTTACTTGTGACATTTGCCGGTTATATGTGACACATTGCTGTACTTTGTGATAGTGAATTTGTGTTTGAGACATATGATATTTACTTACAGATATGGCCATATCACTTCCAGTGTTGCTGAATCTTTTAATAATTAGATTTGTGTGGTGAGAACACTTCCTGTCTGTGATATGACAGATCACAATCTTATGCAAATTATGGAAAGGATGAATACTCGCCGCGAGATGGCAACAAAATGTAATAGTTATCCATGTCCTGAAGCGGAAAAAATTCTCCAAGAAAATTACATGAAGGGAAGCACTCTTGAAGTCTTGCATTCGACAGCTAAAATCTTTGAGGTGTCATCTCAAAATTCGGTACAAGTTGACGTGGAACACAAAACATGCACGTGTCGTGTATGTGATATGTTGCGAATACCATGTAAACATGCATGTGCTACTATTAACTTTATGCAGAGAGATGTGTACCGGTATTGCGATTGGTTCATGATGACTGAAGCTTTCAAGAAACGTTACGAACCAATTCTCTTTCCTGTTCCAAATTATGATAAGCTAGATGTCACGGATGAAACAGTTGGCATACTTCTCGCAAAGACGATAAAGAGAGGTGGAAGAAACAAAAATAGATGTATCAACAATCAATCTGAGAATAAACGTCCAATTAAATGCTCAAGGTGTCACGTTGAAGGACATAACCGAGCCACATGCACTGAACCTATCCAAGACTAACATTTCCTAATAGAATTCAAACTCTTTTGGAACTGTTGTTTGTTATATATTACTTTTGTCATTTTGTTATGACATTTATGTATTAAATGTTACATATTACCTATTCGTGTGACTTATTAGTATTAGCTATGACACCAGTAAATTTTATACTTTCAAATTCCATATAATATGCTAAAGAAAAGTTCATGGGTAATCACAAATGCACATTTCATCATTGTTACCACAAGTCTCAAATTTTACAAAAAAATTAGTCATATCCAACACCAAATTATGTTATACGTGTTTGTATAATACTTCCACTCAATCACTGATACATCATTATCCCCAAATAAGGGTGGTATATGATCGAATCGGATCGAATACTAACGTATTCTTATTTGTATTTGTTTAAAATTATTGAATTCGAATGCGGACTCTAATATTCGTACATGGAGTTTTTCGAATTCGAACTTGAATACTTGGTGTTTGATAAATATTCATGAATATTCACAAATACTTATCGAATATCAAAGTATATTTATTTTGCTAAAGAATTTAATTTTTTAAATAGTATTTAAATTCATAACTAAAAATTATTGTTATATAATATATTATGTATATATATTTAAATCAAACTTTTCATTAGAAAATAGATTTAAGGTTATTCAAGTATTAAAATTAGTACATAAAATTTAAGTAGAAATGGTAAGCGGATTAAAAATATGACATCATATGTGCAATAATTCAAATTATGAGTGATCAAATTTTAAATGAATATTTGATAGACAAATGAATCGAATATACATCGAGTTAAATTCTATTCGTTAGTAAACTTGAATACTAAAAAATATTTGTTTAGTGGTAATGAACTATCAAATCAAATATGATCGAATAGTTACTCAAACAATTATTGAACTATTTGTTAATTATTTGGTTCATTTCCACCTCTACCCCTAAATTTCAAAAGATATTTTGGATCATCTGCATCTAACTTCAGCGTAAGCTTCTTCAAGTCTCGGCCTTCACATATAATTTGAGCAGCAAGTCCTGCCCTTAACATTTCAGAATCCCTTTGTAAAGCTTTGATGTCTATGACCTCCTTTCCTTCTAGGATTGCTTTGATGCATTAATATGCATGTATGCCACAATCATACCTAAACAGAAAATAGGTGAAGTAACAGTCATATATAATAACAAATTGAATGTGTAAAAGTTATAGGTGATACCTTAACATCACAGATAATATCTACGTATCACAGGAATAATAAACTACCACAAATAATGAGTACAAGTCACACAAAATATACAAATGTCACATAACACCACCATATGTCTCTGACAATGAGTTTATGTCACACAGAATATACCAAAGCCAGATAAAGCTACTATATGTCACTAACAATAAGTATATGTCACAGAGGATGAATAAATGTCTCATAACACTAGCATATGTCACCGAGAATGATCACACATCATAGATATGACACAAGTATCACAGAAATTAATAAAGTGGTAAGTATAAGCTATATGAAGAAACTTACGAGCCTTTTTGCAATCGACAAGGAGCTACTTCATATTCGAATGCTCTGAATGTCGATGTCTGGTCAAACCCACTTACCATCCTATCAAGAAATAGCTGGATTGTCACAATGTCTCTAGCCCATGACTCGTTGTCAGCGGAACTGTAATGTCTGTATTTTGTTGTGCTAAATTTACCTCAAGGACAAGCAAGTGATCAGCATAACATATCGAAATTAACAGAACATCCTTCCCATCATCTATGTGCTTCTTTATATACTTTTTATATATATTTTTCTCATCCACATTTAAAGCAATTAGCAACCAAATCTTTAAAAAAATAAGAGGAAGAAAGTCAAATAAAATATAAATGCAACATTACTTGTAAAAGCTTTATGATCGATATTACTCACACTAAAATATGATGTGATTATAACAAATTTTCTTTCCAGATTCACATTTTCCGATAGCTTGAGCCATTTCTGAAGTCTTGCAATCAATATTTCAATGGTCTAACAATTGCAAATGCAAAAAATCAATGTAAAAGTAGAAAACTTGAATAACACCACAAGTTAAATAAAATCTAACCTCGTCCTTTAAACTACCACCACATAGCAGATAAAGCATATCAAATCTGTTTATAATGTGGTTGTTGGCCTCAAAACAATCCTCTTTCTAGATAATAGCACAACACAATCAACGTATAAGTATCACAAAAACTATTAAGAGTATCCTTGTGGTGCAGACTCTGCAGGTTTTACGCAGTGGTTCGCTTTAGATTATAAATTTAAATATATTTCAACATTATTTAATTTCTTATATTGTTAAATTGAGTACACATCATTTTTATTTAACCCTCAATATCGTGTAATTAAACTTTCCTATTGACTCTTCATCTCTTTAAATAATTTGATTATCCATCCTCCTAAATTTTTTCTAGAAGTTACTCTTTAGTGCTCATTCTCTCCTTTCATGAGAGTCCAAATCAAAATAGTTAGGTACTACATTAGCACACTGTACATTATTTGTACAGCATTAGGCATAGCTCTATGGTATAACTATAAGCAAGTTATCCATTCTTCTAAGTAAAGAACATGAAGAAGTTATTTGTCAAATATTTCTCATATTTAACTTAGTCAAGATGAAATTGTGTCTTTCTACATGCATAAAGAGGTCTTTGAATAATACAATCTTGGTTATTTGCTCTAAAACATTATCCTTCATCATATTATTGCATACACATATCTATATTTTCGAGCTGAATAGTAATTATGTAAAACAAAACTAACAATAAGCGCTTAACCCAAAATACAATTTTATGGAAATCCAAAAGTCCTTACAAGATAACTAACATGATAATTAGCGCTTAACCAAAAACATAATTTCAAAGGAACCTAATAGTCATTAGAACAACACAAACTTTAATACTTATAGTTATTGAGAATTATTAAAATGAGAGGGTATAAAAGAAAATAAAAAATTTTAACATAGCAATCCTCTTTTATAGTAGTATAGATTTGGAAGAGGAAATTTTTCCCATTCATTTGAAGGGAATGCGTGGGAGTTTGCATCTGATAATGCATTAAATGATGATCTATATCATGTACGGTCTTTGTCATAATACCCTATAGAAAATAGTAATTTCAATTATTTACAGATGGTTAGAGAATTAATTTAGAAATTACAATTCCTCTATTTATGGTTCAGATCACCACAATCCTATAGGGGTGGTTCTTATAGAATATCTACTGTTTTAACTGCTTGATTGTTTGGTATTAATTTTAAATTATTTAATTAATAAAAGAACTTGCAAGATCATTGTGATCAAATTGTCTACAATAAATGCTGCAACTTCTTTCCGTAGAACTATATCCAACTATCATTCGCAGATATCTTGTTCTGAACCAAACACTAGAATTAAAAATTTCCATGTATGAGATGTGCCATTACTCTAATGGAAAAAGATCGCAAAAGAAATACTTGTAATTTCCACAGTAGATTTCTTTTTTCTTTTTTTTCTTTTCTTTTTTTTTTTTTTTGAGTGAAAAGATTATATAGCTTGGATTAATATAATTCATGTTAATATGTGGCTTAACATGTATATAGTGGTGATCAGTTGAGTTCTTTTTAATTGGCGTTCTCTCATGGTGCATGATGTTATGAGTCAGATTGCCATGGCTTTGGGCTTAGGTCAAGAGCTATTTGAATGAACAATGCTAGCCCATGCGCGTGTGGGGCTCATGAGCGTTGTTCCAGTGACACATGTCCCACTGCCACAGCACCCGTGAGCCCCACGCGCCTATGGCTAGACCCCCTCCCATCTCATGGATTTTTTTAGGTGGATCATATGGATTATTTTAGGCAAAATTTCAGAAAACCCCCTTTTAAGACCCTTTTTTTATCTAAATCCCCTAATAACGTTTAATGCAATTTTTCACATGGGTGGGTAAACTTACAAAGCAAGACATTTTTGTCAGTTAAAATTATAGTTCACGCTTTTAGGGTTTGTAAAAAATATTGTTGAAAACTAAACAGGGTTTCTGATAACCCCTAAGTTTAAGCATGGTTTTTCTAATATTTTGAAAGTTCTGAAGGGTTATCTGACGGTCATCCAAAGTTAAAAGGGGTTTTCTGAAATTTAGCTTATTTTCGCCGCGTTAAAACAGTTTAAGGGTTAACTGGTAACATCTTGTTACTACATCCTACTTAAAGTCAATTTAGTTTCACAAACTTAGACAAGTGCACATTGCATTTTCAAATAATTCCTTCTAGGAATTATCCTCAAGTCAATAGAGTATGGTGACGACTGCTGTATGCAAATCATAGTATATTTCCACCCCAATCATGAACGAATATGAACTTGGATAATCTATTCTACCTCACAAAAAGATGGAGAATCGTGTTTTCTGAAAATAAAGCAAAACAAATTTTACGACACATAATTATACTAAACAGAGTTAATTGTCAACCATTTGAATAAGGATTATCAGCAAATTAGAGAACACATTAAACGTACATTAAAAACTGCATCAACAACTCAAGTGTTTTCTAAACTGTGACTCTAACCTTCCATCTTTCACTAATAAGAGTTGAATGAAATATTTGCAGCCACCAAAACAATGTCTCTAAGTCTTACAGAAATTACAGACAAGCAAGCAATTGTTCCTGTAGGAGGCTATAAATTAAGAACCCCGCCGTGAGAACATGTAGACATCTGAAAAGAGCCAAAGCAACCTCCATTCTAATAAACAAAACCAAAATTTCAGGCCGATGAATTAGAAAAAATCATCACTCCTCCCACAAATATCATACTTTTATCTGACCCTAAGTCTTACAATCCTTATTATACGCATTTATAACCATATACTACTGAAAGCTTCTTCAAGCGCCCTCTTCTTGCTAATCTCAGCAGTCCAACCCCCAGCTCTCGCTGCTCTCTCTGCTCTCAGCTTCATACCCTCCTCATCATCAGCTGCATATCCCTGAAGAGGATCGATATGGCCTCCCATTGGGAGAGGCTGGGTCGGCCGTGGCTGCCCAAGTACACTCCCTGGTACAACACTAGGGGCATATTGACCTTGCACAGTGACACCACCAGTAGCCCCTTGAGAAGTTTGAGCAGCTCCCTGGATGATTAAAATCAGACGTCATTAACACATTTAAAATAGGGTTGTAGTTATTTAATTATCATTGTTCTGTTTGTTAGCACATACAACCCCTTGTCTCGTGACAACATGTTTTTTTGTTAACCTTAGAATTAGATGTTTGCTCAGAAATTCCCATGTGACTCTCCCATGAGTTTAAAAACAGGAAGATAACATTGTCACAGGACGGTGGATGTATATGAATGAAAATAGAATACAGGCGACGAGTAGTTTTTTTTTCTTTTCTTTCATTGACTATAGAACTAGACGTTTACTCAGAACATTCCCATGTGATTCTCCCGTGAATTTAAAAACTAACGGGAAATAACATTGTCACAGGACAGTGGATGTATATCAATAAAAAATAGAATACAGGTGATAAGTAAATGTATCCCCTTAAGACAATGGGCATATTTGCAAATAATCCTCTAAACAAATTGAATGGGCATATTTGCAAATAATCCTCTAAACAAAATGACTCAATGTAGAAAAGAATTTTGGTCTTGAACTGCATTAGAAATCATAGTCATCCACAACAAAGGAACAGAACAGAACGGCCAAAGAGTGATTTGTCAGTCGCAATGTGAAAGTTTCTATCTACATAGAAATTCGAAAATCAAGCTTAAAACCAGATTTTTCTTGGAAGTCCTGGCACATTTGAAAGTGATTACTGAAGAAAGCAGTGCTTTTGATGCCAAGTGAAAATGAACGGCAGACGTAAGAGTGGAAGTTTGAAAGTGGAAGGATAGCATAAGTTTATTGGAATCTTGAGAAAAGTAATTTTGTCATTGAGATGATCATGGATCTAGCTCATTACTTTTTTTATACTTTTTTCCCTTTTCTAGAGAAAAAAGCATACCGAATACATGTTGTAAAGCGTGAATTCTAACTGATGCCTGGACAAGCAACAAACAGGCGACATGGAATTAATGCATGAAAAAAGAAGTACGATAAAAAGAGAAAGGATGCAATGATGATATCCAACTCAGTGTGAGTATATGCATGTGCATACATGTGTGCATGTCTACATATTTTATCGGCTCTCAATCGCTGCCACCTTAGGGGGTGTTTGGCAAATTGAAAGTGTGAAAGTTATTGTTTTTACAAGTGACTTTCACATCTGTGTCAGCATGCAAGTGAAATACAATGTTTGTTTGCCAAAAAAAATTATTGTTGAAAGTATAAAAATGAAGATGATGTGGCAAAATAAGATTTATTAATAAAGATAATACTCTTGTATTTGAATAAGAAAAATGACTCTTTTGACAAAATATCACCATGATGTTATTATCCATTACTCTGCTATTTTATACAAATTATTTATATTTTATATGTATTATATATTTAATTTGTAATTATTTTTAATAATACAATAGTTATGTTACGTCTAAATAGCTGTGTTGCATGATAATACAATTATATTATAACCATGCTACAATTTTGTTGATCTTGATCTGAAAATTCTAGAGTTCTTGTTCAAAAATAATAGATCGAAGGGAATGAAGTGAAGAAGATTTGGAGAATAGAAATGAGACATGAATAAAATAGTTTAGGTTGGATAGGCACTAGAGGGAAGAAGACATGCGGCAGGGAAGAAGTCGCAGATTACTATTAGGCGGTTGTTGCGATGAGAAATAGAAAAATATAGTAAATTTTAAATATTTTAGAGAAAGTGGGCCCCGCTTTTCACTTTCAAAAGACTTCAGCACTTTTTTAGGGGAAGTAAAGTTTGCATTAAATCTAACGTGGCACCTTTTTTTGCATTTCACTTTCATTGCACTTTCATTAAAACAAACACTTAAAAGTGTCAAAAGTATTTCATTTTCCACTGCATGCAAACAAAAGCCCCCTCAGTTTATTTGTTGCTCGATGAGGCTTCATCTTAATATTCCAGCTCGAATGTAGAACATCCAAGAGTGCAATAAGAATTGTGGTAATGCTAAGAAAAATTTGTTTGCCCGTATATTGTCTAAAGGCCTAAAATCCGAGACTCCAAGTAGCAAATACTATTCTAATGAAACAATTTCGCAAGAACTTGTGCATATAATCAGTAAATTTCAAACCAATGATCTATGTCATTGAGAACAGTTAAACAAGGCCTCTACCAACAATCCAAATTTCTCTTTGTAAATGTATACTACAACTACCGCTGGTGATTAAAAGGCTAATTCATGGATACCATAACCTCAACAACCTCGATGGTCTACATGATTCAGAATAATATCCATGAGCGCTGCTAAAGATTGCAGTGTGATAACAAAATGTTGATCTAACTAGAATTACACATAATATAATCAATTAATCATCGATACCATAAAGCTAAGTTCATGGGGGCATGAAGCATGTCATGAGTAAGATAGAGAACATGTTGCATGGAATCAACGCTGCAATACTTTAAGTCACTAAACTTTATGCAGTCTTTTTCATATTACTGGCATATTTGATCATGTTTAACCCAAAGAGACAAAATAGGTCAATAATTTGAGCTATATGGCTTGAAAAATGGTCAGTGCAGGACTAGACATCAGTGATACATAAACAGAAATATGGTTGATGTAAGCCGATGCTAGCTGAAACTGATAGCATATAGCAAGCCCCATCTTGTTTTGCCTTTAAAAGGCTACAATATATACATTTTCCCTAACAACAGGTACTTGATATCAACAATCCATCTTGTGTTCACTTGATGCATAGCAGGAGAAATAAGAACATTTCAATCTGGGTTTTCAGTCATTTTCTGATGTTATGAGCCATGTAGAATGAACTGCAAATCACTGGACTTGATTATGAATGAATTGTTTCAACATCCTTGAGGAATAAGTCCATTGATGCATCATATATATCTTTTTGTGTGTTTGCGTCCATGTGACATTGCTAGCAAAAAAAGGTTTGATGTAGTGTTTTATATGCTAAAAATTAAAACTTGCATTTTTTAAGAATGGACTTTGATTCTTAATCTGACTTATTTTATCAAAGCGCATGCTTAATTTGACAACCTTTCTAAATAAACACTATTTGACAACCTTTCTAAGTAAACAGCTAAAGGTAAATGTGAAGACGTGTTTGATGAGCATAAAAAATTTGTTCTGAAAATGTCCAGTATGTCCCTGTCACGACATATGTTCCAGCATTTCTGCTAAGTAGAATACATTTATGAAAAGAATCTACAATCGACCTGTCAAAAAATTTACCAGCATATTAGAAAAGAGTTAAATCAATTAAAATTCAGCTCCTGTGATTTCTATGAGCGAAAGATGCTACAAGTGCATCTAGAAAATAATCACCCGTGTAAAATTAGACTTCATGTGCTAGATTCTTCTTAATATACATTCTTCTCTATTTTCAAGGCTATCCTCTTGTTTCCATTAAAAAAAAAGCTATCCTCTTGTTCTTCTCAAATCAACCACCAGAAATAATTCAAGAAATATTCTTGTTGGAAAAAAGAGTAAGCAGTAGCATCATGTAGGACAGACATGTTTTGAAGAATAACACTCATAGCACCAGGTGCACACACAAACAAAAACAGAAAGAAAGAAAGAAGGATAGAAAGAAGGATGACTATCAACTATTAAAGCTTACAACTTTCTATGTAATCTAACTGGTTCACATCCGATTCACAGAAGCTCAGAAGGGCTTAATAAAATATAGAGGCAGATGAGAAAGCTATGGAGAAAAAAGAAAGAGAAAAAAGGACGCAAACAAGATTGACGATTAATCAGTTTTCTTTACTAGATTCCAATGATTTTGCAGGGTGATTGTTGCTATGCACTTATGCCACAAGATTAGAGGAGATGCTCAAATGTAAAGCCTTCAATGAGGAATTAAAGGATTCCTACATGAATGTTAACGTCTTTAGCACAATTCTGAAACTCAAGTTGCATAAAGAAATTAAACTCCAACAAAAAGTAACTCACTGTATCAGTTGATTCAGTGTGTAATGGCCCTTTGCTTGCTTTCAAAGCTGCTGCTAGTTCTTCAGCCTGTACCAAAAAATAAAAAAAGATCATTTCCATGTAATAAAAGATGAGATGCTACCAAAGGAAATATGAACCAGTTCTCCTTTCTAAAGTACCTTACGAGCTTCGGCATTAGCTATCTGTTCAGCATTCTCTTTTCTATATTTCTCAATTTTAGCTTCAATTGCAGCAACATCTATTCCTTCAATCAAGTTAAAGGCTTAACGAGACAAAATGAAAATGGGTTGGTGTCAGAGAAAGTAGCAAAGCATGAAAGACCATGTGCCTGGGGTGGTAACTGTTCTTTACTTACTCATATCTTCAACTTCTTCCAAATAATCATTGTATTCTCTCAAGGAAGGGAAGTCCTCCTCCCTTTTATTAAATCTACACATGCCAACCATGAAGTCGATAAGTCAATATCATACACAAACCAAGTAAATGGCAATAGTAGATCTCTATCTATTTATAATAAGTGGGAATTCGGAAAGCTGAAATCCTAAAGCTTGGTATTGGCATTAGATTTGTTCCAAGATCTTTTCTATGTGCATAGTGGGAGGTGAAAGTGCTCACATTATCTAATGAAGTAGGCACCACCGTTATTAGAAATCTAAAGCATAGTTTGATTCAAATCAAAAACAAAATTTAATAGTAATAATAATAATAATAATAATAATGTAAAGGCCCTCTAAAGTTTATGATGCAGATGGTGTGTGCATTTGTCAGGTCTTCACAAAAATCTTACGAAAGTATCTTCTATTGGACATTAGATAACGACGTGCAAGTGCAAAAATATTTTGAGTTTACATCTGCATATGGATAACTCCAATAGAAATCTTCTATTTTGGGCATCCATTGATCATTCACTCTCCACTTTGTATTCAACAAGGAGAACCATTTTAGTCTATGAAGGCATAAGAAAGACATGTCTCATCACTCTGAAGTAAATATCTTTCATGCCAAGTCCAACCCAACACCCCGCACCCCAACCCCACGGTTTGCACCCCTACTATACACATTAGGGATACCATCGGATTTTAGAGTTGAAGCATATGACATAGATATATCTTCTGCCTAAACTAATACATTATTGCATTCATGGGATAATTCAACCCCATACTTAAGGCTGTTATGTAAATTTAGAGCCGAGTTGAAATAAAATCAAAATGCCTACCAACCCCAATCTGACCCAATAATCCAAACTAAAAAGCCTAAGACATCTCTTGCTATTCTTCCTCTCTAACTCCTCATCCATTTAACACCCGGTTCGCGAAATTAATCATTCTTAAAAAAAACCAAATTCGATCACACTCAAGACGGGACGGCCGAAAATATAAGACTACGCTGGAAGTGAAAAGGGTCATAACACTTGATAATTTTAACAATGAGAAGAACGAGATCAGTACATAAAAAGGTTCAACTTTTTTTTTTCTAGTTGAAACATTGGCATTCGATTATTTTATAGAGTGAAACTTGCGGAGACAGAGAGTGATGAATGCATACATGCTGGCGATCTTCCTTCGGATGCTCATCTCTTTGGAGAAGGAATTGGCGGTCGATGCAACCCCCATTTCTAGCCACCAACCGTCCTCTCTTCGCTAGCTGCTATAGACTTCCTATTGAAAACATTTACGGAGAAATCGAGAGAATGGGTCGAAATTGGGAGAGACCCTCTAGGCTGATCTAGGTTAAAAGTCCGGACTTGGGGAGGGGATGAAGGGGAGGGGAGGGGAGGTGGGGGGAGGCCCTCGACGGTGGGGACAGAGAGGGGATGCAGGATCGGAGTGAAGGCCCCGCGCGGTGGGCCCGGTGGGTTGGGGTCCGGGAGGGAAGCAGGAACCGCCGCCGGAGGAGAGGGACGGGAATGTTTTGTGGGGAAAAAGGGACAAATTTTCGAATTAGACCTTTTTTAAACACTTATTTTTAATTTTCGACCCATTTGTGTTTTATTTGCCAAAATCGACCTGGTTTCAGCCGCGTGGCTGAAACCAGGT
>JBAKGM010000081.1:9509989-9531507 GCA_037177215.1 Asparagus racemosus | reverse complement strand
AGAAACGACAATATCTTCTTGCTCATCACGTTCATCCTCAATAATCATGTTGTGCATTATTATGCAAGTGGTCATGAAAAGAATAAGTAAAAGAATTGTTAAATTGAGAGAAATTGAAATGGAGTAGGAAATAGAGGAGTATGGTTGAAGTTCTCCAACTCTATTTTAGCAAATTCTAAGAAATATGCAAAAACTTAGACTCCAAAATAGAGCCCCACGTTGGAGATGCTGTTACGTCTCTTCTGTCAAATTCGGCGACAGCATCAAAGGTGATGAGAGATTAATTTAACCTACTCATGAGAGAGGCAGAGAGAGCATCATAAATGGTCGCATCCAAAAAATAAAATCAATAGGCCATCGGTACGTCTCTTCTGTCAAATTCGGCTACGGTGCAAACGTGATGAAAGATTAATTTTACCTACTCACGGACGTTCTGTCTTGGGAAACATTGTTGACGAAGTCTGAAGCGTGATCATCCTCAGATACTCAAATAATTACAACTAACGAGTCACCATACATGTTAATGATGGTTTACGCATTTTTAATTGGAAGTCACATGCAGTCATTAAAAGTTTATATTGTTACGTCAAGCATTACGCTAATCGCGACTAAAAGTTAAAAGTATGTGGAGTCATATATACATTGTAGTCTATGTATACAATGTATAAATAATTGTTTTGCTACTCTGCCCGATGTGACACTAAACAAAGACCATATCTACAATATTTAACGGTATGACTTTTAGAAAATTTGGGTCTTTTAAAAATTCATTTTGGCTATTTGTTAAACCCCATTGGACCGTGAGTTTGAGCTTGTAGAGCCGTAATATTTGATGAATGCATGTTGCCTTTTCCCTTTGTTAATTTCTCCTTTATTGCATCTGAATTCTAGTTTCAAGCTTTTTGTTCCAATTTTGCCTAATTTCATCTTAATCTTTGCCACGCCAACAAGTTCTTGCTACATCAACAATTGTAAAAATGAAAAGCTATACCACGAGCAAGTGCATGAAGGGTTCGTGCTAGAATTCTCGCTAACGATGAGAAAATTAGTTTATTGGTAAAACATCAACAGTTGTAAAAATAAAAAGTTATACCACGGGCAAGTGCATGAAGGGTTTGTGCTAGAATTCTCGCTAACGATGAGAAAATTAGTTTATTGGTAAAATGGGTCGAAATAAAATACTAATCTAGTAATTTAGCCTATATATTATGAGGTTACATCAATCATTACAAGTTTATTTGGTAGCATTTTGACCCCATCACTAGAAATGATTATATGTTGGTCACATGATTAATATTATGAAACAAAATGCCCTTAATCTTACAAATATTCCATATTTTGGAAACATATAAATCTCTGAATTGTACAAATATTCTAATAGAAATATAAGTATTCTTAGCCCAAATGAAAACTTACTGCTTTCCCTTTCTAGTAGTTTCATAGCTTTCTTGTAATTAGGTAATTCATACACTTTAATAAGTTTAATTAATTTTTTAAATATTAATTTGTTAAAATTTGATTTAAATTCTTGTTTCAATTTCAAGCTTTATATTTTTTAATATAGCTTATAAATTTAGAATTAAGAGAATAGATAGTAAAAAATATACTAGAAATAACATAATTAGAAGTAGGGGCGAGTAAACGGTCAGTTTCTTTAGTTTTGAGTAATTTTGACAAAATCGAACCTGACCATTCTATATTCAAAACTGAATCCATACGACCGAAATTAGTTCGGTATTTGGTTTTTAATTAAGAGAAATAAAGGATATGTTGATAAAAAAGAAAGACATATTTTAAGAAATCAGTGTGAGAAAATTGTGTATTTTAAGCGAACGACAAAAGCAGGATGTGAATTAATTGAAATGATGAACAATTTAAGGTAAAAAGAGAAGGAAATTGAAAGACTAACGAAAAGAAAGAAAGAAAATATTTTTGACGATTAAGAAGATAGTATGTTCAGATTGTAATTTTCTGAAATCAAACTGAGCGACAAATATTCTAAAACTGAACCGAACCATTCAAAATTTGGTCGGTTTAATCATTAAAGCTCATATCTGATAAGGACGGCATCTCAAAAATACTTGGCAGACGTTCAGGTTGATCTGACTTTGGGTGCCAAAAAAAGGACCCAGATTTTGGGGTGGGTTGGACTGCAACCCGACCCGACTAGAATCCTGTCATCAACATTTACAGGTTTCAGTCATTGGCAAACAGTTCGAACCTTCTCTTTTTTATTCGGGCTCCAAATTGGATTCCGGCCCAAGAAAGGGAGAGATCCACTTAAACGCAGACCGAATCCCTTCTTCACTTCCCCTTTCAACGCAGACCGACTCCCTTCTCTGAAAAGAGAACCATCGGCAAAAACATCAGCAGCTGAATCAAAGAAAAAGTTAGTTAATTTTCTCTTATTTTGTCAAGCCCATCACCTGTTCGATGATTTGCTCATGAGAGTAATCTTATTTTTTTCTTTTTTTCTTTCCCTTTCAGCAATGGATAATGGGAATCCTAATGAATCTGTCAACGAGATCGAGAGGCTTAAGGCGGAGAAAGAGGAGCTCGAGAAGCGTATAAGCCTTCTCGAGGCCAAGCTCAGCGATGGCAAGGCTGATTCCACCTCTACTTCCGACGGCGAGATTGCTGTACCTGACACTGGAAATGGGTTGACTCCTGAGATGATTTATAGATACAGTCGCCATCTCATTCTTCCCGATTTTGGAGTCGAAGGTTTGGATGTTTTCAGTTTCTTTGCAAGTTATGTTAAACAGTTACAAGTGTAGATTGCATCTGCCTTTTTCGCAAATTGTAAGCTTAACCGTAGAAAGGAGAATCTTAGATATTAATGGCACCTCCTTTGTATTTTTTTTTCACAAGATACGTAGATTAGTGAAGATACGTGATCATGGTTTTTGTCTTGATGTTTAGCACCCATTAGTATGGAAAGATAAAAGATAGGATGAGAAAATTACGAAACGGGACGATGGAAATTCAAGGAAGAAACAAGGTTTCTACTGCTTCGTGAAATCTAAAACACTTACATTGAATGGAATTTTCAGATGTTTTAATAGAGGACCATATTCTTGTAAATAGCTTATAATTTTTCATCCATCACTGTTGGAAGAGGGGGAAGTGAAAAATGTATGCGTCCAATTAAACTAGAATACTATTTATAATTTTCAATTTTGTTAAATTAGACCAGGAAATCTCTTAGTTATTTTGAAAAACACACCTGGATGGGTTCCCTCCAAAATTTTTATCGTGGTATGTTTAATTTTAACCATCTGGGTCAAATTACATTTACTTAGGGTTTATGAGAGAAAATTTTTTGAGAGGGAGGGAGGGGCTGAACTCAACTTTGTGGTTGATTGAGTTCAAAATAGGGGGAGAGAGGTTGAGAAAGGGGAGATTGAGGGAGAAAGATGGGAGAGAGGCTGTGAGGCAAAGAAAAATTATAAGGTGGGGGGGGGGGAGCTAGGGAGGAAGGCGGCCATAATAAATTGGTTCAAGATCTGATTGCTGATGAAAGCAATGTCATAAGGGTGCAAAGAAAAAAGTACACTAATAGTAACAGCAAAAAGATGAGTAACCACAACTACATCTAACCATGAGCTGTTTTCCAAAACAATTAAAGAGATTTGGGGATCAAATTTTGAAATATGAAGACTTGGGGTCTAATATACAATTAACGAACATTTGGGCTAAAAAACACGAGTTTTTATTGAAAGCAGATTTATGTGTGCCATAGATAATTACTGTTTGGTTTTTATCACTAGAAAAAGAAGAGAAAAGAAATAGATGCATGGACCAATTGTGCACGTATATTTACAAACAGATGCACGTACAAGCTTACATGCACGCAGACACATGCACACATGCACATGCGCACACCCATGCATACACGCACAACCATGCACATGCACGCCCATGCACATGCATACCTAGGCACTATATTCCCAACCAGGTAAACATGTTTTCCCACGCACACTCACTCATACGCATATCTACATGCTTGCACGGACGGGTGTGTGGGCATGTGCAAATGAGTGGACACAATTATTAGTTCTAACTCAAACATATGAATTAAGTGCTCTTGTTTGTTTTATTGATAAGCCTTTCGAGGATCATAGATATTGGAATGTCGTAGAAATGTTAGGAAATGATGGCCATACCATGTATTGTGGATCTCATTAATGGGACAGTCAAATGTTTCATTTTTAGGTGAACTCCTTAAGCACATACCTTAATGGTTTTTTGAGAAACAAAAGGAATTACTCAATTTGAAAAGATTTTAAAGAGTTAAAAGGATATTTCATATAATTGGAGTAGATAAGATATGCTCCCATGTAAACACATTGACCGCTCACGTCCATTGTACTATTGGACTTTTGTGTTTATATGTTCTTTGCTTATTGGAGTGGCAGTCAAAGATGAGATTTTTAAGATCATGGTACTACTTTGGCATTTCATATGTTTGGTGAACTTTTAGCAAAATTTAAATTCATAATAATGTTTCCAGCTTATACAACTGTGACCCTTGGCGCAAAGGTGAGGTTGTTGCCTTGAAGTTCTCGTCTCGGAAATAGTCTCTCTGTTATGTGGGTAAGGTTGTGTACATCTGACCCTCTCCAGACCCCACACTTGTGGGAGCCATGTGCACTGTGCTGCCCTTATCTCCATCTTACACACATGACCATGCAGTGCTTTTGAATGAAAATTATGTGGTCAACCTGTAGAAGTCTACTAATCCATATCATACATTACGTTAAATTTTTATGTTCAGGACTACATAATTTTGTTTCTGGTTAAACAGTCTTGAGTAGGCTGTAGGATAAGCAAACCCTTTAAGTAGTCCTGTAAATGAACTGTTAATTAGTTTTTCCAGCATATTGCCTAATCGTACTTCTAGATAATCAGATAACTTATGAAGTGGCATATCATGATTCGTGAAAAGTCAATCATGTTGATGATGCTATGTTCAATATATTGAGGTAGTGCTTTGATTTGGCTATTCAGTCATATCCTTCTTGTGTATGCCTTAAGAAATTCTTACCATCTGCCCTGCTTCTCTGACTCTTAGAGTAGGAGACTAAAGTGTACTCCTTCCTTCCATGATCTCCATCTCAAAACCAATAGAACACAATTTCGTTGCTGTTGATGCTCGTTCTAGGATTTATGGCCAACCCTCGGTCCCTGCCACCCCTGTCCGTATATTCTTTCATCAGTAATTCTTTACCAACTTAACGGACATGTTAGTTTGACAACTAGCTGTGAATTCTGTTGATTGTCCATATTACATTCTCCGTGTGAAGTTGTGTCCCGTAACACATCCCATTTTAATGGGTAAAATCTCGTATGATTATCATCCAATCATTGAAACATAATCTTAAATTTATCCCAATTGAAGTTAATGTAGATATTAAATTCATATATCTAATTCTCCTTTTTCATATAGTTATCTTTACCAAAATTCATGAGCAATGCTTGTTTCTTTAATACACGTTTTAGCTGTTTCCTTGTAATTACATACTGCTAATCAATTTGTGGGTGGAGATACTCTTCTCTTGTTATTGCGTTTGCCCAACTAAGTTTTAAGATCTTATTGAAACGATGTAGGACAAAGGTTTTTAGTTTAAAGATCTGTTAACGTGTTGTTGACACATTTCTTAGCATGGATCATTATGACTATCTAGCTGAAGGTTGAGCTCCTTTTGATGTTGAATGCCATAATTAGAGTGTCAAAAGCCTTCTCATTTATTTCAGTAGCAGATTGTTTATATACTACGTGGATCATTGTCCTGTTAACTGCTAGTAACTTAACATTATTGCATGTGTCGTATAATGGCATGCTGACAATTTTTGGTTGACTTTGTGTACTCTAGGACAGCGAAATCTCTGCAAGTCCTCTATCTTGGTGGTTGGAGCCGGAGGTTTGGGGTCACCTATAGCAATGTATCTTGCTGCTTGTGGTGTTGGTATTATATTTTCCCCTCAGAATATACTACATTTTCTTATAAAATCTGAGGCTTCTAAGCATGTGTTCAATTTTGTCATGAATATTCATGTATGAGGAAAATTTTTCTCAAGTATAATTAGAATTAGAATTATAGGCGTCATCTCTAGCTCTTGCTCAGAATCATTCATTCATAAACTTTATACACTCACTGAAATGACTATTTCAAAACTAAACCTTGTTTGGACAATTATTAAGTTTCTTACTTTAGCATGAGTTTTTAAATAAATGGTCTCTATCCATTGCTATTATCAAATGCATCATTTGACTATTTTTATTGTCTCCTTGTAGGTTGCTTAGGCATCGTTGATAATGACAAAGTTGAGCTTAATAACCTTCACCGACAGGTTGGTAAATGACCTGTTTCATGTCCAACCTCTATCTTGTCCTCCATACGTTATTTTATGTATATTACTTGGTAGATATGAGGTTTTCCTATGAAGTTTGCATTAATTCTATATAATAAGCAATTATAAAATCCGTAAAGAAAACTTGATGCAAACTATTGTTTTGAATGATATGTAACATACCATATATTTGTTGCCCAAACAAATATGTATAACCGTTACCCTATAAGCATTCATCTCCTTTCACGACCTCAGCTAATATTTCCTTTTCGGTTCACCTTAAATTCAACTAAATTTCATGTCACGCGAGGGTTTTCAAAAATAAAAATCATGAAGTTATTTAGGCCTGAGGGGATTAGGAGAGGAAACATTTTGTTTAAGATTGTCAAGTCACAAGTGTCTTAGAAAGCTGAAATATGGGCTATGTTCATTCCTTCACTTGCAAGAAACAATAGTAAAGCCGTTAAATAAAAGCATTAGTTTCCTACTCTTTGAAATGTTCAATTTAGCATGTGATATAATTAAGATCAACCAACATTATGTGTTTCCTACTCTTTGAAATGTTCAATTTGGGTACAAAATACTGAAATACCCTTTCATCAGTACCATTAGTTAAACACTATGTCTTAACAAAGCCCATTGTACCTTTTAAAGACATTATTCTAAAGTTCTTGGATGCTTATATTATCCTTAATATTAGGAGCCAAAAGATTTGATAGTTGTTGGATAAAAGTACAATTCATAGTAAATCTCATTTTAAATTGAATTTACATTTTTTGTTTAAATATATTATATTAATACTGATTAGAATATTTTGAAGTTAAAATTCCCACTCTTGTCTGAAACATTCTAGTTTAGCATACAACTTTCTTTGTTAAGTTTCCTTTGCAACTAATGTGTTAATAGAGACAGTGAAGAAAATCTATTATTACATAAAACAACCTTTTGCTAAACAAAAGTTTCTATATTTTAAAGTTAAATATCTACTTTTCTAAAATGATGTTAAAAGTTTTAAGAGAAAGTAAACTATTAAACAAAAGTAAGTTCAAAACAAATTCTTAGTAGTTAGTATCACAGTAGATGCTAAATGTGAACAAGAATATTTGAAGAAGAACAAAAGTCGTTAGTTTAAGATGTACTTGTAAAGCTAGATGAAATTTTGGGCAAATAAAAATTCCTTACAAGGGAGTATAGGAGTCACCATAATAGTAGAATGATGATTCTCTACAAACGAAGACTGCATAAACTAGTCACTTTTAAGAATAACGTTAAAATATGTTATTAAATGACATATGCATGATAAATCATTCGTAGCAGGCATATTTCGAATCTCCTGATTGTCGTTCTTTATCAGTTATAACTTTTGGTCTTGGGTTCGTGGGAACTAAAGGCAGGAAAGAAATGAAGCAAGTGAAGGAGATGGATGTAACATGCAAAGAGATGGACATTACATGCAAAGAGAAGAGCTTGTGTTGATGTTGAAATTTGATGTTGGTTTCCATAGAATAACTTAATAGAGATGATAAAAATGGATATACTAATACTAGAGATGAAGGGTTCAATCATTGGAAGGGGAGATGACGAGAATGCCAACATTGGAGAGAGGAGGGACACCCACATACGGAGAGAGGGTTACATTCTGATGCTGAAGGGGAAATAATGGAAATATATGGCAATATTGAAGAAAATAATGGATGTTAGGGTAATCAGAACAGGAAGAGATGTATTACAATAAGGAGAGGATTTGGGCAATGGAAAAATCAAATTGGATAAACAAATGGATATTACCATCTAAGAGTAGTATGATGCTCAGAAGAAGGAAGAAAATGAATAAGGAAAGTAACCAATCGGGCAAGCACCGTATGTACTGTTTGCTCTTAAACTAATGTCCAACTGTAGAGTTCATTGCCCTCCCAGAATGCATTCTGCTGTGTTCATGGGGACTTAAGCTTGGCAGTTTCCTTATACTGGGATAATGCTATATGGGTTTGACTTTCATCTTCCCACGTTTGACCTGTTGCAAAGCAAATGTATCTTCCTTTTTGCAAATTCTTGCATTATTCAACAGTCACATTTGTCATGTGTACTTTTTCTAAGTGCTGATGCTCCTGTACCATTTCAATTACTAAGAGTCTCTTCTTTTTGTAAGTTTAACCATTTGCATTCTTCTGCTGTTTCAATTAAGATCATCCACACTGAAGCATATGTTGGGCAATCAAAAGTGAAGTCAGCTGCTGTTTCCTGTCATGCGTATGTGATCGTTCTATTTATATTATTGAGTTTCTGTAATCATTATTATGGATCAACTTTGTAAATCTAACTTTCTTCACCTGATATTTATTGTTATAATTCAGGATTAACTCCTCTATTAAATTGGTGGAACATAACGAAGCTTTGAAGGCTACAAATGCTTTAGATATAGTCAGCAAGTATCCTTTATGTGTAATGAAGAAATCTTAGCACTTCCAAGTTCAAGCTTAACATTGTTTATCTTTCAGTTGTTAAAATGTTTCCAGGACTACTAGTATCCGTCTAGATATGACATAGTTGTTGATGCAACAGACAATCTGCCAAGTCGATACATGATTAGTGATTGCTGTGTTTTGCTGGACAAGGTATATTAAGTAGGTTCTTAATGTTCATACATCTGATTTGGTGAACATATAGTATTGCAAGATCTAAAGAACTTGTTCTGATATTATTATTATTATTATTTTTGCCGAAGTTCCACTAGGTATACTCAGTTTCCATATAATCAGTAATGGTCTGCACTTAATGATTTTTAGTTTGTTGACTGAAATGTGCTTTCAAGCTTGTACTATCGCTGCCAGTTTTTAGTAAAGTGCTTTACTTGTGATGAATATTTTCCAACATGGGAATTATTCACATGTTGTCTATCAAAGTTAGTTGAAGCAGGTATATTATGTTATCTTGCACTACTACTTTCTTAATTTTAGTTCCTAGATCTCCATCAATCTCATAATTTCAAATCAAACAAGTACCAAAAATGGGAGTTTGGTTATTTCTTATTTTGAGTGAATCATCAATTACTAGTTTAGTATAGACTTCCAAGAGTCTGTTCATGTCTTTATCATGTCTTAATCCGTAGAAACACTGAAGTTCAGTTTACTATTAGCATAAAAACTTGAAAATGTGTACTGTCGAGACTGCAGCCTGGCATATGTCTTCCTGCCTCTTCTTCTTTCTTGCATTTTCCACTGATTAGGCAGTATTTTGAGATAACTCTTTTCCTTTGTACACCAAAGTAAGCCTCATATGTCACCCCATTTCTCTATATTGCAATCCAAGATTACATCAGTATCACCGTCTTTGGAGTTTATCCTTGTTCAGCAATATTAGGTTATAGAGTCTTCACATTGACAGTGGTATATTTTTGCATGAAAGGCTGAAACTTTTTCTGACCTTATTTATTAAGATCTTTGCCAACTTCTGGTAAGGCTTGCCAATTCATATTTTTTGGGGGAAAAAATCTGATTTATCTATGTACTTTTTTTCCCCAACTCTCTGATTAATTCCTTTGTAATTGTGCAGCCTCTTATATCTGGTGCCGCATTAGGTTTGGAGGGTCAGGTAGCTTTTCTTTGAAAAAATCTTCAAGATTTCGTATTATCGTTCATATTGAACCGTTTTTTAATTTCAGATGTCCATTTGGGTTATGATTAAGTAAATAGCATTATAAAAAACATATTCTGCAGCTCACCGTGTATCATCATAATGGAGGTCCTTGTTACCGATGCCTTTTTCCAACACCTCCACCTACAGCAGCATGTCAGAGATGTTCTGACAGTGGCGTTCTTGGGGTAGGTAAGTTGGCATATCAGTATTTGTCAAAATGTGCTTTACTTGAGATCCAGCTGAGTTATCTTGATCTTCCTGTGTTTACATTATTTTAATGCTCTTCAGTTTTCGGAATTTTATGATATCTGCTGAATCTGATAATTTTTTTGGAGTTTTTGATCAAGAAGTTTTGAAATGGTTGTCTTTATGTCTTTATGTCATCTATAGGCAAGCAGTGTTGTATGTAGTTCATGCTAAGTTATATCCATTATGAGACTGGAGGATGTGAAAAGTACCTCTGACCCTCGCAGTTCCAATCAAATAGTTCAAATTTTGAGAAAAGATAGTGGTTCATAACCAGCCTGTTTCTCTAAGGTTGTCTAATTAAGGATATTTTCAGATGACTTGGAGAGAATATGTTATTAATACATAAGATTTATTACACAAAATTAAGCCTATAATGCATCTCAAGCACAGGGAAAGCAGCGCTGAGAAAAAATTTGAGGAAGGTTAGGTTATGCTTTTGCATCAGTCATACATTTTGTTAAGAAGCTGTTTTTGAACACTAATATATTCTTTTAGACAATCTAAGATTGACTCGCAGTGAAGAATTGTAAATGGTATCTGTTAACAGAGAAACATACCTGTGTGGAGACATCAGGAACAGAGTTAATGGACTCGTACATCGTCATCATTTGTTATATCATCTATTAGATCAATGCCATTGATTTTATACCTGCTAACATAATCAGCCTAGTGTATCGAGTACTGATGAGAATGTATATATTAGGATCAACAAGTATTGACGGATCTGTGGGAAAGAAATAAACTGTTTATATTTGTATTCTACTGTTGAAATCATGATTGCAAATAAATCAACTATTGACCTATTTATATATTGTGACCATTGGAGAAATACAGGGAGGAGGAAATATCTAGATATGGTTTTTATTGATCTAGAAAAGTTTATGATGGAGTATAAATATGTTGATGTGGTCAAAGATGTGTGTATAAATATGTTGATGTGGTCAAAGATGTGTATGATAAAGCAACAACTAGGGTGAGAATAATTGAAGGAATGACCAAACTATTTCATATTCCAAAACTTTGCATCAAGGACCACTTTTACATCTCTAGCATAGTTATTAACAAACTTACCAGACATTCAAGGAAAAGTCCGATGATGTATGTTGTTTATTTGCATACTATTACTTGATGAGGCAAGAGAATTCTAAGTCCAAATGTTGAAAGATGAGGGGAAATTCTTTAATCTAAAGGATTTAGTTATAATATATATTGATGGTAAAATGTACCTGAGTAATTACTCTCTATTTAGATGTTCAACGATGATGAGATTGAGGAGATATGGTTTATCGAGTCAAACTAGGATCATTAAAGTGGAAGAGTGTTCTTGGCATCAGGAATCCTATGTGATCATTGACTACTTATAAATTTAAATGGAAAACTCTGTAAGACAAGCATAAGACCAATAATATTTTATGGATCTGAATGCTGGGCAATTATGAAAAAAATGCACAAAGAACTAGTAATATAAGTGAGAATGCCATGATGGGTGTGTAGATATACACTAAAAGATAGGTTGAGAAATGTATGTATTCACAGGTTTAAGCTTACTCCTATTGAGATACAACGAGAGAACTAATTGAGATGATTTGTCCATGTGTAATGGAGGCCACTAAATGCATCAATTAGGAGAATCATATATAATAATTAATGGAACAATGAGTAGAAGAAGATGTAAGAGAACATGGTTGAAAGCAATTAAGAAAGAATTAATGGTGATTTACTTAGTGGAGGAGATTTTCCTTAATATAATTAAATGGAAATAGGAACCATGGAGGCAATCTTAAAAACTTGGGATAAAGGCTTTCTTCTTCTTCTTTTTGTGTGTGGCAGGGTGCATGTGTGTGAGGAAGTATGTGTGCGCGCCTGTATGTCGTTCTCTCAGATTGTGAATTCATTTTGGACAATGATATGAAATTTGAAATATTGATACCTCGAAGTATTTATCATTTATCTCATTTATAAATTTGTACTGGTATATATGTCCATATGCCATGGAATAGTTAGATGTATGATTGTGCTGACACTCACATATTCCTGCACATGCTCAAGTATACATTTCTCATTATTCTTTTTATATTATTGTTGTAAACTCTATGTGGTGATTTATTATTGTTATTATTATTTACCACTTGCTGATTTATGTTCTCTTTCTGAACACCTAATCTAGCTTTTTTTTTGTTGGGTGAGTAGTTCCTGGTGTGATTGGTTGTCTTCAAGCCCTAGAGGCGATAAAGGTAGCTGGTGCTGTTGGTGAACCTCTGTCTGGAAGAATGCTTCTTTTTGATGCCTTGTCTTCTCGTATACGGATTGTATGACATTTGACCTTTTCTCTTCATTTGTAATTTATTCAATGCATGAAATCTGTGTTTCAGCAATTTTTCTTTGGACTTGACATTGTTTAGAATTTTTTAGTGAAGATTAAAACTTCATTGATATTAAATTATGCAAAGAAATCATAAGTCTTCAATAAAGAGTTTTATCCCCATTAATTGGGTTTAGCTTTATTATATTATCCTATGGTGGAACTGTAAATGAAAATCACATTTTACTTAATGGTTGAAAATAGTACTTTGCATTAATTGTGTATAATTTGTCGACTATGTTATCTGCGTACTTCTATCATGAAGTCGTACTCGTACTCGACACGTACTCAACATTCATTCCTTGGACACTTCTATCATATGTCTTGCCTGTACTGGCCACTGACCCTCCTTGAGTACACACGTACATTTATCCAGATATGTACTCAATTATATAATACATGTTCAATTTAAAACACTTGTCATATACTTCTTCTACGTCTATCCTACACTTCACATCAACTCGTTGGACATGGGTCATGTTTGTTTCAGTCAAAACCTAGTTCAGAACTATGGTATTAAAGATCATTTGAGTATCTAGTCCAAAGTCGAGCCGTTTTCTAATTTACAATCTACATAATAAAGGAAACATAGAAATGTTAATAAGATAATACCATAACATGTGATGAAAAATTTATATTGATCTTATGGACATTATTAACTTCAATATATGTATATAGCCATGTCCCTGTACCCTATCTTCTACAAATTTCCTGTGTCTTGTACCTGTACCCTGACCCATACCTGTACCTGCATCCATGCAACTTAGTTTGTCGATCATTTGGGATATAGTCGATTGCTTTTAACTCTTAAAAAAAAAGAATCTACATTAGCAGTCTTCTTTTTGTCCACATGTATATCCATTTGTCAAAAGGAAAAATTAAGATAGTTTAGTTTTGGAAACAATAAAAAGGGTACCCATCGCCGTTTCATCTGAATTCTTGGGATTGCTTTTGTAAGGTACTTTTGTATTCATGAAGTTTTTCCTCAATTAATTACATGCTTCTTACGTGTGATGATATTATTCTCTTTCAACTGCCTAAATCCTTCAAAAGCTGATCAGTTTGGTAATTTTGAAGATTTGAAGCAGGAAAACTTTGTAACCACTTCTTAGGTTACTTAATAGAGTTATGCATGCGATAGTTCCCCAAATGTTTTGTCAACTTATGAGGATTGTTTGGAATTACACCACCCTGAGCTTGACGTTCATGTTATACTTTAAAATTCAAAGCAATTACTTAATAGAGTTATTAATGCGAGGTGATGATTCCCCGAATGTTTTGTCAACTTATGAGGATTGTTTGGAATTACACCACCCCCTGACTTGACTTTCATGTTCTACTTTAAAATTCAAAACTGCTTAGGGATTGATCATATTGATTCGACTTTTAAAGCATATTTTGATCAAAATCTTTCATTTGTTTATTGTTTTGTTTCCCATGTCATTGTGAGGATTGTTATAAACGCATAGTTGGTATATATGCAATATTTGGGCCTAACATGTTCTAAAATTTTGACAGGTAAAGATAAGGGGAAGGTCATTGCAGTGTATAGCTTGTGGAGAAAATGCTACCTTCACACAAGAAAATTTCAGAAGATTTGATTATGAGAGCTTCACACAGTCCCCAATCTCGGACGCGGTAATTTGTTCCTCCCATTTTTTGCTAAATTTCCTTTCACCTATTCTTCTCTGTCAATATTTTTCTCATCTGAAACTCGAATATATTCTTCTCATGTTTTTTGTATCTTATGATGTCATGGAACTTAGTGCTAACAGATCCTTGGTGATTATCTAAGATTCTAAATAGTTGCTATTGTTGCTGAGTCTGAAAATGATTTCAATAATCATGATGTACTAAATCCCGCTATTAGCAAAAAATCCTTTATCTGCTTGTTTTTTGACTTACAAGTTACAACGTGAGTTTTGTATCAAAATGGAACCTAAGAATTTGAACATGAAGCATTTGTTGTTTTGGTCTGTAGTATTTTATCTTATGTATCTTTGTGACATTAGATTGTAGTAATGTCTCCTTTAGCCAAACATCCTCAACTCCTTTGTTTCCTGTTCTTCCTGTGCGTATACAGCACCTAGGCGATTTGGCATTAGGCATCAGTTCTGATGCCCCATAGGGCCAATTCCTTTTGTAACACTATTTTGATAATTTGGAAGCTCAATTTGTTCTGTGTTCTATTTATCTGGTGGTGATGCAGGTCGAAGTCAATTTGATTTGTAGTATAGGTGTGAATCACATTTTCAATAAACTAGTATGTGATACGTGCATTGCACGTGATGCATGATACAATTATAGACTAACACATGTTATTAAATTAGTTTTTAATATTAAATTTATAATTTAAACAATAAGTTTTAGGGGGTTATCTCAAAATAGCAAAACTTTAGGGACCCACTTTAATATAGTATCAACATAGGTTTCTTATAAATAAAATAACTACTAAAGAGTGTCCTTATGGTTTAGACTCTACAATTTTTACTTAGTGGTTCGCTTTAGATTATAAATTTAAGGATATTTTAATATTATTTAATTTCTTATATTATTAAATTGAGTACACATCATTTTTATGTAACTCTCAATATTTTGTTATTAGACTTTCCTATTGACTCTTCATCTCTTCAAATAATTTGATTATTCATCCTCCTATATTTTTTCTAGAAGTTACTCTTAGTGCTCATTCTCTTCTTTCATGGGAGTCCAAATCAAAATAGTTAGCTACTACATTAGCACATTGTACATAATTTGTACAGCATTAGACACAGTTCTATCGTATAACTACAAACAAGTTCTCCATTTTTCTAAGAAAAGAACATGAAGAAATTATTAGTCAAACATTTCTCATATTTAACTTAGTCAAGACGAAAATTGTGTCTTTCTACATGCATAAAGATGCTTAATCTTGGTTATTTGTCTAAAATATTATCCTTCATCATATTATTGCATACGCATAACTATATTTTCGAGCTGAATAGTTTTATGTAAAAAACTAAGAATAAGTGTTTACCCCAAAACACAATTTCATGGGAACCCAAAAGTCCTCATAAGATAACTAACATGATAATTAGTGCTTAACCAAAAACATAATTTTAAGGAAACCTAATAGTCATTGAAACCATACAAACTTTAATACTCATAGTTATTGTGAATTATTAAAATTGAGAGGGTATAAAAGGAAATCAAAAGTTTTAACATAGCAATACTCTTTTATAGTAGTATAGATTGAAGCTCCTCACTTATTGATCTGTTTGTAAAGATAATTGTGAATCAAGGATGTATAGAAAGAAATAGGGATCCTCATATATTAACATCTCTTCAAGTTGTTGTAGCGGCTCAGTTGTCCTGGTTCAAGGTAAAGGAAGATCTAATGTAATCATCTAAGCTAGAGGAAGACTCCAATATGTACACATGGTGACTGATCTTCCTCTTCTTCAACTTGAAGATCTTTATCATCATTGATGAAACTCTCTCTTTAGTCATGTTGGTCAATCATTTGAAAGATTTTTTTGAAGAAATTATCTTGATTACTCACTACAGATCGCAACCTACTCGATGACATAAAGAGATGAACAGCTATTCTAACCAACAATCAATACTTTGTCTTAACTCTTTAATTTGTCTTCTGTTCTCATGCATCTTGATGCCTAATTGGTTGCTCATAATGGCTTTGATGTTTGGCCCTTCTCATCCATCTTGATGTTTGGCCATGGTCACTGATCTTCCTCTTCTTCAACTTGAAGCTCTTTATCATTCATTGATAGAAACTCACTCTTACTCATTTTGATCAAGTGTTTGAAAGGTTTTCTTCTTCTCTCTCTTTTGGTTTTTTTTTTGGGTTGGGGCGGGGGGGGGGGGGGGGGGGGGGAACTTTTTTTCTCCCCCCCCCTGGCCCCCCCACCAAACCCCCCCCAAACTGCCTCCACTACTCCAATATGGATCCCCAGCCAAGGGCAAGAATTTGTCTTAACTTTCAATTCCTTCTCATCTCATCCATCTTGATGTCACAAAGTGGTTGCTTGTAGTGGCTTCAACGTTTGGCCCATGTCCTCCTACATGGTCTTGAAGCGCACTATTGTTGGCTTCTAGAACAAGACCAAATTTTTGCAGCATTGGTGCTTATGTTCAAAAATATGTTTTTCTTGATTGATTACTCTGCTGAGTACTTGTCCTCGGCCCTAAAACACTACAGTTTGGGAAATATTGCTTAATTATGCGGTTATCCAACATAATCCGGCGTATGAGATTTATTCACACATAGTAAAGCAGGGTGATACCCATCTCCAAAAACCTGACCCGTATTGTTGAGATTAAAAAGATATCTAACCCTATCCCACCCCCCTGCCCCCCGCCCCCCCAACAACAAAAAGTAAAATAAAATAATAAAACAAGATAAAAATAAATCCCGATCCTTTTTCCTTCAGACCAGCCCATTTCTCCCGTTTTATGCCGATAATCATCTATCCCTCCTGGTCCTCTCTCATGCACTATCCGAGAAAGTTTTCGACCACAAAAGGTCTTCTTGATCCCCTCTCCGTCTCGCTGACGAAGACATTCCCTCGCCATTGAGCTGACATCCACCACCTTGGCTTGTCCTTGAGCTCTTGTTTGCCGTCAATAAGTCTCCCCCACTGAAGCTTTTCTTTCCGTCACCGCGTCAAAGGCTTCAATGTCGAAGGATCTGTTCAATTTATGGTTTTAGTCATTCACAATGCTCAGTTTCATTAGGTGAACTACATATATTACGTACTTAGCTAATCGTGCAGTCCTTTCACATCACTATAAGAAATTGTATAACTTTCTAAAGTCCTGATCGAGGTTGTGGAATGATTTCATCTTTGCACCAAAATATAGGCTAGGTTAAAATCATCTTAAACTCGTAGTTTGTTTTTTTAAAGGAAGTTAATTGCTACTGTCTCTATGTACATTTAAAGTCATTTGATATTTTCATATGTATCGTCTTTGTTGTGGTCAACTTCGTCTGTATTCCTCTCTAAAGATGAAAAAAATCTCCATGTATCCAGGGATAGATTCTGCTTTAGGTTTATTTTCTTTCTGTTATTAGAAAATTACTCGGCCATGGGGAAGTGAGGATTGTGAGCAGAGAAGGGGACCAGGGGGCGGACGGCGGGAACAGAGGATCGGGAGTTATATGGGCAAATAGGGTTGGGGCTCTTTTTGATCTTGACAATACCGGATCGGGTTGGCAACAGGTTTAAACACTGTTATAATTTTAAAACGCCCACTTAACTCTATTATGCTGGCGGATAATAATAAGCCTGATTTCTCACCTGTGTAAAACGTGTTATTGAAGATTGGATTCGATTGTTTAGAAACTTATAACAAAATTGTTGGTAAATTTAACTATGGCAAGTTGCAAATGACGTGTTGATAACCGTCAGTTGGGTTGATACTCTGCATGAAATTCTGGATCAGCCTTAAGCAGACATGATTGAAGTTTCCTAACTCTCAACAAAATCAACTATACTTCTGTTTGGTTTCCGGGAAATTGCTAGAAAGTTCCATACTGGTGTTGTCTTCTCAGTTATAGTTCTAACAGAACTGGAGGCTAATTCGTATCAATTGTTCTAAACTTTTCATGTGACTACCAATGTACTATCTCTATCTTGTAACCCACATTGTGAAGCCACAATATTGAATAATCTAGTTTCTCTCTGAGAATTTGACATTATGTTAGAATTGTCCCTGTTACTTGCTTCTCATTTCAATTTCTATCATGTTATGTCTAAATCTTCTGTACTGAAAACATGCATAGATTTTCTGGACCTACATCTACATTCACTATCACCATCGTCTATATTTTACTAGAAAAATGCATGAAGTATGGTCGTCTGTAATTTGATGCAGCAAACTATTTTGGTTATTATGTTTACTGGGCTCACAATCAGAAAGTACAATAAGAACAAAAGATATCTCTATGCCTTCTGGTTCTTACAATTGTTACTTACAAGTGACTTAAGTTTGTTGACTCTTATTGCAGTTACTTAAACGTGATTGGTATGAATGAGATGTTGCAAATGGTACATAAACCATGTTCTTCATTAGCAAGTTTTCTCTGATAATGTAATGATAGTTCTTGAATCTTGATTTGGTTTTTTCATAGCTAACATTGAAACAGCAACATCAATCATAGGCTATCAGTTCTGTATGTTGACTGACTCTGATGAGGTTGTGGTGTTCATTACGTTCTTTTCTCTTCTAAAGACGCGACATATATATGATATATATTATTGGGTTAATTGCAGATACACCCCCCATACTATCCTTCTTTTGAACTTACTATGCCTATAGTTTATTTTGCGGATAAAACACATGAGTGAAATTTTTTGTACTCTTTTACCCTCAAGGGGTCTGTTTGTTAAAAAGTAATTTCGCTCTCTCTGAAGGGAAGAGTCAAAAAAAAAATCACGCAGGGGGTCTATCTGCAGAAAAGAAAACTAGAGGGGTAACAAGTTTGAAACACTGATACTACAGGGGGTCTATCTGCAATTAACCCTATATTATTTGCGTTCTCTTTAATCTGGACTGCAAATGTTTGTCTTATTTGGTTCACCAACGAAGATTGTTGATTCAACGTGCAGTCCCGCCCAAAGCTGAGCCTGTTACCAGAGAGTGCCAGAATCAGCAGTCAAGATTACAAGAACATAGTCGATAAAGGCGAGCCACATGTTTTAGTGGATGTTCGTCCTGCACAGCACTTCAAGATCTCAGCTATTCCGGAATCTATTAATATTCCGCTATCCATGCTTGAGCAGAAAATGTCAACATTAGATTTAGCTTTAAAGGAAGCCAGACAAGCATCGAACAAACCTGCAAGCTTGTATGTAGTGTGCAGAAGGGGGAATGATTCTCAAAGAGCTGTCAAGTTTCTCAGTGAGAATGGTTTTGCTGCAGCTAAGGATATTGTTGGAGGTTTAGAGTCATGGGCAAAAGATGTTGATCCCACCTTCCCTACTTACTAGCTAGTTTATATGTATTGTTGCCGTGGCTCCTATAAATTAATTTGTAAAAGATTCAGTTGTTTATTTATCTTGGTCATACAACTAATCCTTGAAATGTAATGTGTAATATTGTTATGTGTATCTCTATGATTTGATTGCATCAACATCTCTTAGATAATGTCAAAGCTTGGTTATCACAGGAGGATCAGTTTTGGTTGCTATTGTTGTTTTTCTTATGGAAACTCTGGCTATATTTAGCAAATTGTTTCAGAAATGAAATGAGGAAAAAACATGCAATTGATGGATCATCGCCGTTGGATTTGTACACTGGCGGCAATTCGGATCGGCTGCGGATTCAGGGAAAGAAACTGCTAATGATGAGGAAGAGTGCCATTAATTATGGTTTTATTTTTTCTTTTTTATATATATATATATATTAAGTATGAGGTATGTGAGGATGTTTCTTTCGCTAAATTGTTGCCAATTTGTTTCTACAGCATCTCTTAGAAATTATGATACGAAAACAGATTTTCTTTAATTTAATTTCATTAAATAGTTAACCGCCACAGAACTCTTTTCCCTGTGATCTTCCCGCTGATCCTTTTAGTCTTGCCCCTTCTTAGTGCTCGTCAGGCATTAATTTGTTTGTCGTAGAAGTAGACAGCAGAATGGAAATTAATTGAAACTTGATAAAAACTGTACATGTAAAATGTAAGCATTCCTGCAGAGAAAAAAAGAACCCAAAAAAAAAAAAAGAAAGAAAAAGAAAAAAAAAAAAAGAAGTGAAGTTTTCAGAATAAGCAAACCATTGCCTAATCATAGCTATAAAGTTTTGTGAAAAGGTCAACTTTTGGACGCCTCTCTATCAAAACCACCAAAAGCAGCCGTGAAAATATATGCTTCATGCAAGAGCGGCCGTCTGCAAGCCTAAGGAGTCCTGAGTAGCTAAACTCTCAACGCCTATCTTTGCCACAAGTTTGAATAAATTTATTTCTCATAATATATATGGAGCTGTTTTTCCCAAATAAAAATTGCAATTATAACTAGAGTAAAAATTACAAAAACTAGTTATAATTACAACTATTTTGCACTAATTATCGCTGCAAAAAGCAAATCAATTTTTACAAAATTATCTCAGGTAACTGGCACTTAAGTCGCTTTTTGTGATCCCTCACGGTAATGCAATAGCAAAACGGCTAAAATTGTAGCGCAACACTACAACACACTATTTTCTTCAATCAAAAATTTACATAAAATAAAAAAAGAAAAAAAAAATCTATCTTGTTCTTTCCTGTTCTCTTTATCAACTTCTGCACCTTGCGCCACCGGTTTTAACTTCTTCAAGAAATATAGGTATTAAGAATAAATAAATAAAAGAAAAGGAGAAGACAAAGAAGAACTAAAATTTTGTATGTATCCATGTACCTCCACAAAGTTCAACATCAACTCTGGTTAGTGAAATAAGCCTCCCCTGAAGAGTTTCCATCACCAATTTGAGTGCCTTCAGTTCCTCTTTCTACCATAGTTGAGTGATTACGTACAAAAAAGAATGAAATATGCAAAATGACCAGTGTTTAGGACTTTCAGACAAATGATGAAGCCTCAATTGCGAGCTTATATTAATATTTTTTCCTGCTGAAGAGCAAACTTATACGGGCATAAAAGAGATCATGCATGTGAAACATCAGACGCCTTTGTGTATGAGTGAGTTACTGTCAAATGCTAAAAATTGTGCAATGTTTGGTCACGCTTGTTGGAAAGTTAGGGGTTTTAATGACCCCTTGTTTTAATGACCCCTAAACAAAAAGAAGTTGAGCAGTTTTCTTAAGAAGATTAACTTGGCTATCCTAGATATTTTAGCGTCTACACTAGATATAAGCAAGATACATAAAGGTGTGGATAAAAATTCAGTGCCTTTGCTTGGTGGCTGGGGGGGGGGGGGGGGGGGG
>JBAKGM010000081.1:9488828-9505445 GCA_037177215.1 Asparagus racemosus | reverse complement strand
CTCAGTCAATTCCACTACACATTTTCTCTTCTCATTACTGACTTGACCGTCGGAGGGACCACCGGAGATCCCAACTCCAACCCTTCCACAGGTACTCCTTTATAGGCGAACCCCTCGACCGGAGCAACGTCACCGGGCACTAGGAAAGAAAGCAAGCCCTGCTCTTAAAAACTAAACTCACACCGAGGTTAGTGACTGTTCGATTACAAACATCAACAACATCCTATCAGAGTTATATTTGAGTAACTATATCATTATCCTAATAGATACGGCTAAAAATATTTTTTCGGATACGGTTTAGCACCCCTAAATTTGAGCCGAATCCTGCTTTTTTCCCTTTAAATTTAATAAAATTATAAGTCTTGATACAAATCAAACTATAGGATAATGCAAGCCTACCCTACCTACTCCTTGAGGTCGTATTTGCGTTTGTTTAGAAATATTTTAATAAGAATAATGTTGCTTTCCTTATCTTTCTGGAAGCTGGTTAGGATGGCTCCTCGTAGTTATATTTTAATTTACTTTAAATTTTTTTAATGAGAATGTTGCTTTCATGTGGTTTCTAGAACTTCTTCTTTTCCGGTCCTCAAATTTTATTACACGAATATTCTTGTGAGTTTCTTGTAAGTTTTCCCAATTAATAATTATCAACGTGTAAAAAAGGTTTGTTAAGACTATCAAGCTCTAATCAGATGTAGCTAACTAGGGATCCTGTCCTACTTAACTAGTTGCTTGTAACCTAATTGATATTCTCGCTTATTCAAGATAATTAATTTATCTATAGAGAATTAAATTGCTATCTCCACTGCCTCAATTACCATCATCATCATCACCACCACGGCTTCTTCATCGTCATATTCTCACTAAAATATAAGAAACATCATTGTATTTTAGTTTATGGGTCAATTACATAAACCCCTCTTAACTTTTGCAGAGTTGCAATAAACCCCCCTCAATTTTTTTATTATATAAAATCTCTAAACTTTAGGGGTTATTGCACATAACACTCCTAAACATTTTTATTTGCTAAATTTCACATGAAAATTTCTCATTTCATATCTAAATAAGCACCATTGATTCTAAACATCTCGTATGGTAAGCATATGCCAAAAAAAGATGAAAATAATCCCTTAGTCCTAAAATATTTACTATTTTTTTCTTTTTAATAAAATAGTGCTTTTTTTGAGATTAAGGAGGAAATTTCCGTCTTCTTTCTTGCCATGTATTTACCCAGTGAGACATTACAGTTGATGGTACTAATATAATTATTAAAAGATAAATTTTAGGTAAGATTTAGTTAAATAAAAAAGTTTAGGAGGTTCAGTGGAATAAAAAAAAATTTCAGGGCAGTTTATTTTGACTCCCCAAAAATTTAGGGGCTTTCTGTGACTAATCCTTAGTTCATGGATGGCACGAAGAGAGTTTTTAGAAAAATGTAAATATATGAAAATAAAAGCGAAGTTTTTATACTTGTGCCTATACTACTAATTATATTAGTCCATAAAAAAATAATGTGGATAAAAAAATAAAAAAAAAACTCAAACACAAGGTAAAAAGAATAAGTTTCTCTTACAAAATCAGCTAACCCTCAGCCATTCTCCTTGTCACTGCACACTCACTATAAATAAGATGCATAATTTCTCTATTTTTCACCACGCGATGTACGTTTCAGGCACGGTTCTTATGCGCTCGGCGCCGAGCTAGCCACGTCATTAGAGGACCAAAGTCTCATTAGAGGACCAAAGACTTTGAAAATTGAAAGGGAAAAACAAAGCAAATAGTTAAGTAAACAGCACAAATTAATACTTCAATAAGATAATTTATTATTAATTGTTATCTATCATCCGCATAAATACCTCCTCGCGTTTGCTCTTGCTCCTACTCTCTCGCTCTCTCTCTTTCTCTCAACCATATTTACGGAACATCTTTCTCTGGGTTCTGAAGAGGACATTGTTTGCTCTTGCTGTGCGCTCTAAGGCTAGACTCTGCTTTTCCTTGCCATTTTCTTTTTAATTTCGGTATTTTTCTCTCTTCTCTTTTGTGGGTTTTTTTATGGGTTTGTGTTGGGTTTCAATTTGATCGAAATTGTTGGGGGTTCAGGGAGAGGATGTCTATGAATGAAGATGGGTATTTTGAGTACATGACTGCAGATGAGGATGATGATGTGGGCATCATCACTGATCAAGTTGAGAATGAGTATGAATTGGTCAGTGCTTCCTCTTTTATTTGCATCAATTTTTAAGGTCCTTATTGCAAATTGATCCTTAACAAAAAGAAATTTTGATTTTGATCCCTTTTTTTTTGGGGGGGGATTGAGTGCATGCAGCTCACTAGAGTGACTGATACATCCTCTGAGCAAGCAAGAAGAGGGAAAGATATACAAGGGATTCCTTGGGATATATTGCATATCACAAGGGAAAACTATAGGAGAGCTAGGTTGGAGCAGTATAACAACTATGACAATGTTCATTCATCTGGAGACCAAATAGATAAGGTCTTTATTTTCCCTCTTTTTTGTGAAATATTGTGCGCGGTTTTTCGCTTAGTCTTTGTTTTTTAATTACTTATTGGGGACTTTTTACTGATTTGTTTAGGAATGCAAGCAAATGGAGAAGGGTGGTAATTATTATGAGTTTCGGTATAATTCGAGATTGGCCAAGCCCACTATTCTTCATTCCCAGGTAGAGAGTATGCCAAATCATTTTGTGGTAGAGTGTAGTTCCAAAATTAATTAATTTCTCCATGGAGGTTGACTTCTTTCTTCATACTAGTAAAATTTAAAAGGTGAATGTAAATTACTGGAGTTGAGTCTAGTTAGGGAATGAAATGTAACTTAGTAGTGAACATTATTCAATTTAGTCTGGATGGATCACATCCCTCATTTTATTTTTGTTGAGTATATAGAAGATTACTTCTCCAACTTTTCTCAGCTGCAATCTATATCAGTCACGTTTCTTGAATTTATAAAGAGTTCAATCTAAATTTCGAACACTGATGTGTGAGTCGTCAAAACTTGTAAAGTCATTGTGCGGAGAAGTTAATCATCTAAGGCAAGTTGATGGTTCAATGAATTTACAAATATTCAAGTAGTAGAAATAATACAAAAGCTCATTGAATGGAAAAGAAAGAGGCAAAATAATAATGGGAAACTGTGTTTGAAACTTGTCGTCTCATAGAATATCTTTTGAAAGCTATGTTCTTTAGGTGTGAGGGAGCCACCCCTTACAAATATGTGTCAACTTTTGTAGTACTGGAGATTTTATGCTCAGTTACACCTGTTGTTCTAAATGACCTATTCTTTTTGGTGTCCCTTGATTCATGTTACTGGAGCTCACTATGCTCTGATTTGCGTTGGGCATGTCTATGTTGTTCCAGCTGCACTTAACAATGATATTTGCTACGAATAATATATACTTACAGAACTAATGCTAAAGTCGTGTGATAGTTTGGAGGAAACTTTCAGAATGGAGAGACTTGGTTTTTCGTGTCTCAGAAAGGCATGTTCTGCATAAGCTTCAGTATTTGGTTGTCTGATGATAGTTTCAGACATGGTTGAAACTCTGGCTACGTAACTTATCAAGAGAGGGCAGGTTTCAGTCCTTATGATACTCGTGATATGTCCTTTTGAATCTTAGATGATTCTTTCCTTCCATAAACACTGTTCCTGTGATAGTGCGACGAGAAGAACATATTCAAATAATCTCTCGTATGAAACATGCCAGAATTCCCTTTACTAATTTGGTTTACGAGGTAAAGACTGTATAAATTACATTCATTCGGCACCAAAAAGGATGCTTGTCGCTATTATTTTGCACTGTCATTGTGATTATTGCATTTTTCTTTCTTTTTTTTCCGTTGAAAATTATCTTTACCTAAGTAATTATGTTCAAAAATTTCTCAAAGGATCAATTTCCCTGATTGCTTATTTATTGGGAAAGACCATTGAAGGTGCTTTTCTTTCGCAGATGAGGAACTTGGTTTGGGCGACTTCTAAACATGATGTCTACTTTACATCAAATACTTCTGTTATGCACTGGTCACCAATATCTTGCGAGTTGTCAGAGGTTCTAAACTTTCCAAGACATGTGGCTCCTTTGGAGGTTCTTCCCTTTACTTTCATTATATTTTAGAACATATTAATTAGCCGATATATATTCCTTTAATATTCTATTATCATGTGTGCATCTAGCTTTCTTAACTAATTCATAATTAGTTTACTTATCATCAGAGACATCCTGGGAATCTAGTTGAAGGAATTTCACGAACTCAAATTAGTACTCTTGCAGTCAAAGACCATTTACTGGTTGCTGGAGGTTTTCAAGGAGAACTAACTTGTAAGGTCAGCTTTTGATTTCGAGTATTCATATTACAGCAACATTTGCTCATCGGATGTCTACTACTCAGACCTTTGAAATATCCACATAACTTACCTTTTTAGTTTCCTTGTTTTATGACTTACCTTTCTTGCTTTTTTCAATTTTTCGACACCTTCCCATCTTTATAAGGTTTCTTCTTTGCTTTATTTACCTTTCAAACTTTGTTTGATGGGCAGTCTATTAAGGATTTGGTTTACTGTTTTCTTGATGCAATAGGTATTCTGTTCCACAAAATATTACTTTCGTGAACTCCTTTTTTAGTTCCACTATCTTGTCGAATGTCTAATGATTCAGTTCGTTTGACATGCAATGCTCTTTCGAGTCATGCTTTAACAATATATATTAGGGTTAATTGCGGATAGACCCCCTGCACTATAGCTAAATTGAACTCATTACCCATGCAGTTCTGTTGTTGCAGATAGACCCACTGAAAGAGTCCTATTCTTGCGGATAGAACCCCTGAAAAGGGTGAAAAAAATTTCACTCAAGAAGTCTATCTACGACAATAGAACTACAGAGGTAGCATGTTCAATTTTGATAGTACGTGGGTCTATCTCCAATTAGCCCTGAATGAATATATAATATTCTACCCGCAAATGCGAAAAAAAATATAGGAAACTTGTTATCTTAATACCTGTACAGCTTCAAGCAAAACTTAGGAAGTTTAACTATATTTTTCCAAACTATATCAAACAGCATATAGATCGTGCTGGTGTTAGCTTCTGCACAAGGACTGACAATGCTATCACAAATTCTATTGACATATACGGAAACATGAGGTATTATGTCCTTTAACTGAGAAACTAGCAGGTCTCAAATTTTTTGTCTAATAGAGAAATAATAAATTGGACAATCTTCTTGCAGTGGCAGTGTTCGATTTATGTCATCCAACAATGATGGCGGTGTTCGTGTGTTTGATGTGGAGAGGTTTCAGCTCTTAAACCATTTTCGTTTCCCTTGGCCGGTCAATGTAGGTTCTTTACTGTTTGTGATATTTCTCTAGATATATTAGCTGGTAATTTTTTACCTATGTTCTGAATAATTGTTGTGCTTAAATTTATTCTGCTCCTCCTCTTCATAGCATACATCAACAAGCCCAGATGGAAAGCTATTTATTGTTGTGGGAGATGACCGCGATGGATTGTTGGTGGATTCACGGAATGGAAAGGTACTTTCTGGCTGCGAATCTATCATTTTCCTTCACACGCTACATGTATTTAACTACATATGTCAAATTAATGAAATAGCGATGTCCCATCAGCTACCCCAAAGCTCCAACTTGTGCAGAAGATCGTAGTTTATAGTTTTATACATAACATTTCCTAGGGAAGCGCCCTTTTCATGGGTCCTTTTTTTAGGTTAATTAATTGCATGTAGAACCCCTATAATACCGTTGTTTTTGTGCTACCCTGTAATTTCGTTGTTGCACGTAGAACCTGTGGGATAATTTTGTTGACTATATTACCCTAGGCGAAATTTTGGCATATATTGCCCCGGGGTGAAATTAGTGAGTCTTACTGAGGGTAGAAAGCCTATGGGGATCGTAAGTTCAAAACATAAACATCAATACTATAGGAGGTTTATTTGCAACTAACCCTTTTTTCCTGAAAAAGATCATGTCAAATGTGTGTTTGGTGGGATTTGAACCTGGGATGAACTTTGTACCATCTTAAAATCCCTTCAGTCTACATCAGAACACCAAAGTTACGAGGATTGCTCATTATAATTCATCCATGACATGTTCCTTCTCTTATTCCAATGATCCACAGGTTGTGACCTCATTGGTCGGTCACTTAGATTACTCATTTGCTTCAGCTTGGAATCCCGACAACCGCACATTTTCAACAGGAAATCAGGACAAAACATGTCGAGTGTGGGACATCAGAAACCTCTCATCCTCAACCACAGTTGTGAGGGGAAATCTCGGTGCAGTACGGTCCATACGCTACTCCTCTGATGGGCGGTTCATGGTGGTTGCTGAACCTGCTGATTTTGTTCACATATACGACACCAAAGCTGGTTACAAAATGAGGCAGGAGCTAGATTTCTTTGGAGAGATCTCTGGGGTTTTTCTAAGTCCTGATGATGAATCCATGTTCGTAGGGCTATGGGATAGAGTATATGCCAGCATGCTGCAGTATAGCAAAAAGCATGCATATAATTATCTTGATTTCTTTATCTGATGGTTTTTCTGGGCATTGACACTCAACAGGAGAGAATGAACTGCAGGAAGCTGAGTTTTTTGTCTGCCCAGAAGAAAAGGTATAATGAAACAGCGTCTTCATGGAATATACATGCACGGGAATGAAATAATGTGATAGTAGAAGCAAGCATTCAGAATCTCAGTATGGGAAATGTTAATGAATTTTGTTTCTTGTTGCTAAGAACCCTCTTACAAAAGTGCATTATATCAATCAAATGCAAATTTTGTTTTAGAATCAACAGTATGGCAGCAAAAATATGTGTTGCAGCAGGAGGAAACCATTTTCTTTTTCTTTTTCTTTTTTTTTCCCCTTTTTGGAAACATCGCTCTCCCCTTCTTTTCATCGTTAAATCAAAACGTTGCCTAATATGTGGCACAAATCCCAAGCAAATTTTGTCATAGCAACATTTCTATGGTCTACTCAAAACATCCCTCCGTAGAATAACATACTATGGTCCCAAACTGTTGGAATTCCCACGGAAAATAAAAATACACACATCAAATAAAAAATATCCGTCAAAATAGAAGTCATTATTTTACATTAACCGAATGTTTCACCACGATTACATAATACGTCAAGGAGACGACTCCTTTCATTTTGTGTGAATCTTTACATATATGAAGCTGAAGAATCAAAGTACTTTCTAGATACGACAAAAGGCAAAAAACTCACCCCTATAACTCACATTATATTAGATGGAGGAGCATCCCCAAAATAATACAAGAATACAGTTAAAATGATAATAAAAAAGTTTTTACAGAGAAAATTAACCATATTGTTTAATTAGAAGTCGCAGAAATTGAAAGGTTGGAGATGGAGGAGAGCCGCCTCTCAAGATTCTATTCCAGAATTTTCCCGGATGTTGATGACTTGTCGGTTGTACTTTCATGAATACGTAACTATTCGAGGTCACTCTGGGAGCCAAAGGGGAAATTGAATGGAAATTTTCACACATACAGCGGGCATCTCTTCAAAAAAAGCTAGAATTGCCTTAATGCTGAACTTTAAGGACAGGGAACGCGATAACATCCCTTATACTTGCAGAGTTTGTTAGCAGCATCACTAATCTATCAATCCCAAGTCCCTGAAAAGCAAAAATGAATGCCCAATGAATGATCATGAAGACCGGCCTTGTTCATAGTTTTTCAACAGAATCAATCCCTATAGTTGCACACATCCAGTTTGCAGCATCAAACACAATTATATACGGCATTAGCCTAAGTACACTACAGAAATCAAAATACTTACATTCTAGGAAACCAAAAGGAGGTTTCAAGTAAGGAAAAAAACAGTAATATATAGTACTCTTGACGCCATAATAACTGAGAAGTGAAAGTAATTTATCCGACAATGAATCTCATTAAACTCAAACACTAATACAAGAGATAATAGTTACCGGGGAGAAACTGACTTGGACACAAACTTCCCGCTCCAACACATGTATACTTCATCTATCTATCTATTTCTTGCAATTCACATATAAGGAAACCTAATTTAGTGAAATGATCGATAAAATAATTAGATTTTGACAAAAGGGACCCCAAATTCTTCATCTTATCGCTAAACTTTCTAACATCAGTTACAAATTTCTAAACATTGGAATGTTGGATGTGGAAGCATACATCTGATACGTCTATGTATGTTAGGCATGACATTTTTTCTGGACGGAAATGTCCGACATATCTTAGGAAATGAGCAATTTACTAAGATAAGAAGCGTAATTAGATAATCAAGTGCAAAAAAAAAAAAAGAGTTCCATAAATTACTGGTTCCAGGTTTTCTTGTCATTTCTTACTTTCAATGAGAAGGAAAAAAGAAAAAGGATAATAAATATGATCATGAAGTACATGGAAATGAAATGGACAGTAACTGGCTAACATGATGGAAGAATACCATTCCTGAAGCAGGGGGCATTCCATATTCCAAAGAAGTTAGAAAGTCTTCATCCAGTGTCACTTCATATGAGTAATCATCCCCATCTTTTTTCTGTTCAGCAGATTTTGGGTCTGGGGAGAATGCTGCTCTCTTTGCATTATGCTGCATTATTTGCTCTTCAAACCGAGCCCTCTGCCACAAAGAAAAAGATGAACGCTAAGTACAGCCAAATGTATAAAGCAAACAAAACCATTAACACTTTTCTGAACAAGAGAATTTACAATAAACATGATCCAAAATAGTGCAATAGTTTCGAACTAGTGAAAGATCAAACCAACCCATCATTTTTGCACTGTCTGATATGAAAAAGAATTTGAACATTCTACAAATAATCATAAGGAACTTTATTTATGCACACACAGAAGTTTCTCTGTTAAAGGAAATAAATATCCTTCTGTTGAATAAATATGTGAACGATAAGTTGTAATTGAAAATTATTCAGTTGCTGATTCTCATTTACTCAGTGGGTTGCTTAGTTAATGTTAAGAGGATAGTCTTGGATTTTATTAACCCATACTCAAGGAACCTAGATAGGCTAACAAGTCTTTCGAGATTCCTTGTCCTCTGTAGTCCTATCAAATTTGTGCAGGCAAGTTATCAGAAGTTTCCTTTAACAGCATTTAACATGCAATATTGGCAACATTAGACATTTCTTGCATCTGAAGTGCCATATAGAATTCCAATGCTTGCATAGTAAATATAAGTTTAATCCTTTTAAGTAACATATCCAAAGGATTAAAAAATTGGGAAAATGATAAATTTAGTCAGCAGCCAGAATTGACCAGCAGTTGTGGATAGACAAAGGATTCAGATAAATCAAGGATAACTCCTCTCTTGTTGCATCAGGGGATTGTCTCTACCCTTTAAGCTTAATGTCAACACAAACTAATGCAATGCAAATTAAATTGAAGATGCAACACAAGTTGAATTATAGATGCAACACAAATTGAACTCAAAGTGCAGACATTTATGAACCTAAATGGGTTCAGACCATACACACAAAAAAAAAATGTTGGAGATGAAGTCATGCAAGATGCAATCAGGATTTGATTGGGACATCTTTAATTATAATTTCTCAATGTCTTCTAGTTATTTGAAATCTTATTGTAATGCTTAATTAGGAAGAATGGATATTTTAGGCTAATCTAGATTTGTGCTATTTTAGAGAATGGATTTTTTTTTTTTTTAATTTACTTGATTTAGTTTTTTGTAGACTCCAAACACGGTTTTGTTATAAAGATAGGCTTAACCTTCTTCACATCATCAGCATGAAGATGGTTACTATTGAATAAAAAAATGATCGTTGTTCAAATTAACTTCTCTGCAATGAAGATTTTTGGCATGTCCGTGGTATGAACCATCCTTGAATGAGGCCACATTAAGGTAACCTTAATCCTAAGCTTTCACCCCACTTTCCAGCCTATGATCTCCATTAATATGTCAATATTTTTTATTTGAATTCGTACCTCAAGTAGATAAAAACCAGTGGGCAAGATAGAAGTGACTAAGTTGAATGGCAAAAATTAGTCTGGAACTAGGCAAACTCCTACTTTTTTAAAAGGAATGAGCTAACATGGCAAGCAATGAAGAGTTGAAAAAATCTTGAAACTAGAATTCTTAGCACATGTTCACATAAAAAACAATGGACATAAAACCATCAAATACAACATACCTGATCAACAGGATCTGTCAATTCAGAAAATGCATTCGCAATTTCTCGGCCATAGACAAAAAGTTCAAATCTCTCCGTCAATGTTGGATTCCTATAGTGATATAACAACACAAAAAAGAGTTAGGCTAACAAATAAAGCAAACTGCTTTTCTGATCCACAAGATTCCAAATTTAAACAAAGTCTGCTATTTCATTTACAGGGGTCATAAATAGTCCATTCAATATCTGGAAAGTTCTAATATATTGAAAACATTTAAATCATCAGTAACTGCTCCGGCATTGCTAAGTTCCCTATGACTGCAGTTGTCAAGAAAGAGGGAGTCATATGCTTGTGCATGCATGCATATTCCTTATATTTATTGATTCCACCATTCAAGAAAGTATGTGGCTGGTTCAACAAAGATGCCTTCAGGATAGTTCAGATACTAGTCCAGTTAATGGATATATAGACTGCTGAAGTTCCCAAGAATGACGGAATGTGTGATTGTTATGTGCCTATCCACGTGCACAAAGCACAAGTAAACTCTTCTTTTCGTGACTGATATTCATCCATATGCATTTATGTGTTTGGGTAATTGCATATTAGTCCCTTTCCATAATTGCAAATTAGTCCCTCAAATCTCCGTATTTGCTCATTAGTCCCTCAATTCTGAAGTTTTACTGCAATTTCAACCTTCTGTTAATTTTTCCGTTATTTTCTCTAACCATGGTTGGATTAACCCTTAACCCAACACTTGCAATTACCTAAATACCCCTACAGCATATGTTTCTCTCTAGCATATGATGAGCAGATAGAATGAAAATTTTAAAGGATTATATAGGATTTAGAAGGAATTACCATGGAAAGAGCTCTGAAATGGGCATGGGGGTGTCCTTGACTGTTGAGGAAGAAGAATTTGGGTTCAGTTTTTAGGATAAGCGGGTCATGGGTTTAAACCTACAAAGAAACAGGTTGGTGGGTTTTGAAGGAGGCTACAACGACTAAACCCTCTCATTCTGTTAAAGATGACGGAATATTCCCCTCAAAACTCACATTTCTAAACAGAGGGATGAAATTATAAGAGGCATATAGTTGAGGGACTAATGAGCAAATACTGAGATTTGAGGGACTAGTTGCCAATTATCGATGATTTAAGGGACTATATGCACTTACCCCTATTTGTTTATAATGCTCTAGGAAAGGATAACATACATCAAAATTATTAGTAGGGAAGTATATACATTCTTCAGTACTGTTTATCCAGTGGAGACATCTATTTTGAATACATCAATAACAAAAGCTGGTTTGGCCGATGATTATAGACTACTAAAGTTGTCAAGATAGCGTGTCTGGATGCATGCGTGGTTCATGCACAAGTGTACAATAGCAAGAAAAGTCCGGTACTCATTATAATTATGAAGGTTTGCATGCATATGTCACAGCATTTATTGGGAAGTATATACCTTCTGTGTGGTTTTGCCAACGGTGATATCTCAATTGGATAATCAAGAACAAATGTTGGTTGTATAAGTGTTGGCTCAACAATGGCCTCAAACACCTGCACAATAACATATTTTCATGATCACAAAGTAAAAATCCAGTGAATTATGCATAGAATGTGAAGAGAAGTAATCAGAGATAAAGAGAAAAGATGATTTGGTCTCTCCTATGTTAGTTTATTTATAATAGGAGAGATGACACATAATTAACCCACAAGCAATATGGGACTAAAACAATAAGACCAACTAACTCTCTCACACAACAGAAAGATTACATGGAGCAGTAACTAGCTAGCTAATGAAGAAATCTTCACACAAGCGGTAAAACTCAGTATTTTGAAACTTAAGTGATCAATTTGGATATGCAGAGACTATCAAATATCATTCTTGGGGTTTTGCCCTCGAGAATAGAAGGTTCTAATCTGCATAATGGATCAATAATCAGATCAGCTTCTCGAAATGGAGCTCCTTTCTAAAATACAACATATTGATGTTTCTCCAGCTGCCTGATTTCTATCAGAGTTTTCATTTCTCCTGCTACTATTTGTATCCATTATTGAATTTTGATGTTATTTCTATATTATAGCTTTTTCTGCCTTGATGTTATTTCATTGTTATTTGGTTGTTTTCTGTAACAACTAAGGTTTCATTTCAGTTCTTAGGAAGTTTTCTGCTTGTCAATGACACTTCTGGATCCACCTTGCTGCTGCTCGACCTTATGAACTCTCCTATGTGAAATGTTCTAATCACCACTTACAATTAAACGTTTGATTTCGTTAGTCCCCCTCCATAATGAAATCCAGCAAGTCTACTGAGCTCTAAGTCTAAGCCACCCAAAAGATCGAAGTTGAGACGGATGGGTTGGCCGTGGAAAGTTGAAGAACAGGAAACAACACATCGAAGTTGAGACGGATGGGTTGGCTGTGGAAACTTGAAGAACAGGAAACAACAACCTCTTGAGAATTATTATTACCCTTCACCAATCTCTAAACTAAATCTTGTTTTAATCAACGAGAACATATTCCTCCTTAAGTTAAAACATGTGGTGGTTCATCTCCACGCCCTCTATCTTACTTATCCCTTCTGTTGCATACACCATGCAGTCTCTATAATCCATACAGCTCTCTTACTTCCCCCCTCAATAGCAAAGAGGATCAGGAATAGGTTTTATCAGGTTAAACTTTTCAGACACCACAATTGCTATACATATACTTTCAGGACATGGAATTCTCACATCTAGGCAACTAGATAGCTTTCAGTACCAGCAAAAGATTAAATAGCTTTTAGAGGAGAAAAGTCAAAAGCAGTTAACAGAATAGATTATTTTATTTCATTAGTTCGGCAAGTGGCATGAAATAGTAGTGCAACAATATCCAATATTAATATCTAACAATTTTATGTACATAAAAAAGATATTCCCTACAACATAACAAATAATTCACTTTCGAATAAAGAAACTTCCATCCAGAACGAAACATATAGGAAGCAACCAATCCTGATGTGTACTGAGATAAAAAAAAATTTACCTCATTCAGAACATGTCCCACTGATGGGCATGCTTTAATAAGGGTATCATTTTTATTTTTAAGTTCTGGGTCCTTTCCAAGTGCCTGCATAGCAGCTACTTTAGCAGCATCAATATCATCCCTGAATGAAGTGAAGTCGATACCTGTGGCTTCCTTAACAAGATTATGCATGGTTTCTCTCCTCCATGGCCTTTGCAAGAAAATTTTAGTCCCCTATTAAACCAAAAGTACTTTCTGTTATGCTAGAATGAACTGGAAGGAACTATGAGAAGAGCGCGATACGAACAGAATAATGGAAGGACCACTATGCTGAAAAATAAACATATCTTAGTTCATGGTCATTAACTTTTACGCACATAAATTAACAGAGAAAAGGTCCAAAATAACAATAAACATAACCTAGTTCATGGTCATTATCTTTTACCCACATAAATTAACAGAGAAAATGGTCCAAAATAACATCATCCAAGTACATGTTGTAACAATCCCCATAAAGCCCAGCTAAACGCCCAATTAGTGAAGGCAGCCAAGCGATCTCTTTGCTTCTGAAAGCTGCAGGACGGAGCTTAGGCAGCTTTAAAGAGCAACGCAACTATATTTAAATCAGTTCCTGCTTCATTAGAGGGATATTCTCCAGTTTCCTACTTCTATCACCTCCACAGTAATGTTTGGAATTCTCTCATGACAGAAATGCTTCTGACAATGAAATCGTATACTGATTGATTCATTGTTGTCATAAGAAACTGGAATGTAATTATTGCATATGAATTCAAAAAATTTGTTAACTTTATTTTAATCTATATTTTATATTAATTTTATGTTTTTGTTTTTCATTTAAAATTACCTTACTATTCACTGTTGAGTTATTAGTTCTTTACTCACATATTTACATTTCCATGTTATATGTTTTGTTATTTAATACATCTTAGTCCTTATATTAGTTTCATCTCTCTCCATAACAAATGTTCATTTTTTACTTTTTAGTTCTTCTATGAATTGTTAAATTACTATATTGAATATAATGAGTAAAAATAAATTCTTATATGTCGATGACATCCATTATATTTACTTCAACATATTGTATATAACTATAAACCATAACGATTCATGACATATTGACACCCACACTTTTGGCTTTTGCTTCCAGTTTTCCCCTTTTTTTTAATTTTTTTAATTTTTTTAATGTTTACTTTTTAAAGTAGTGTTGACAATTTTTGCTGCGAAAACCCTTAATTCTAAGACCTATCCTCTCGCTTCGCTTGCTTTTCGTTTTCTACAAGAATGTCCAATACATCAAAAGAGACTGGCCGTTGAGCACAAAAACCAAGGACCAGTTGAAGGATTGAGCAAATTGCAGGTTCACTCTAAGTTACCTACACAACATGAAATCCCATATTATTCCCATTAATTTTGTGGACATCCACTTTGAAACTTTGGTTCTAGCCAGCCAAACTGTGCTGCTGTAAATGAACTGATGAACAACCAGCCAGGGCAATACAATTAACAAAAGGTTATGCCGATGAAACCAGCGAGATCAAGTGAATTATGGATTGGGACCTGGGTGACCTGTGCAATATTAGTGTAAGTTAAAGAAAAAGAAAAAATTAGCCAAATATTCAAATTTCTACTACTAAAATGTTATAATAAATGTCAGCAATAGGATTTAGACAAGAAGATCCATTCAAAATTATTTGGGATTTAAAAGAGTAACTTAGAGAAGTGGACTTCCCATCAGTACTCTTGTTTTAAAATGGATAAACTTGCTTTATTCATGTAGAGTCCTCCTTGCAGATATTTACTGTAAATCAAAATCAAGCCTGACATTAAATATGACTATATATCAAATTTGTTTCCAATCTGATGTACCCCAAAATTATGTGGAAATGATTAATAGACATAAATATCTGAAAATTAAAGCAAAAGTGCATAGTGCAACAAAGCCATCAGGATATCCTGGTCTACATAAAAATGATAAATAGAACTTTCAATAATCCAATTACCTGCAACTGAAGTATGTAGTATGCACAAGAAATGGAATTATTCATTTTCAACAATCAAACTGTTACCTGATAATCAATGTCCAAATTCCCATGAACCACCAAAGCACATTGTGTAACAATTTCCTCAGCCATGTTCATCATGCTTTGATAGTCTGAATATGCTTCATACATCTGAACTCCTCAAAAAAAAAAAACAGAAATCAGTGTTTGACGATCAGAAATATGCTGGCCACTTATCATTTGTACCATGCCGAATACCAAACACAAAAAATGAAAAAGATTGTCATACAATGAGTTGAACGGAACAATGACCTCAATGGTGGTAAATTCAGGATTATGACGAGTAGAGATGCCTTCATTTCGGAATATTCTCCCTATCTCGAAAACCTTTTCAAGACCTCCCACCTGCCATAAATATATATTAGTATTCAAAGTATATTTTACATTAAAAGGATATTAAATTGCTAACACCCAATGTTAAGCTTTTCATAGATAGCATGTTGTTAATGAGGATGGGGCCATACTGGAAAATCACATCCAAGGAAACAGCTTTTTGATTAAAGATTCCATTGTATACTTGACTATAACAGCAATAAAGTCTCACCAGCATTCTCTTAAGGTGCAGCTCTGTAGCTATACGTAAATAAAGATCCCTTCCGAGTGAATTATGATATGTAATAAATGGTCTAGCTTCTGCACCTCCAGCTGCTCCCTGATAAGCATTTAAACCTATTAAGTAAGCAATTGTTAAAAACCAAACAATAACCTTCAGTTGCTCCCTCATAAACCTTTACCTTAAATTGAGAAAGAAAAGGCAGCAAGAAAAAAATTCAATGAAACCAAATCAAAATGTAATAGATGGCTGAAGTCACTGACATACTAAAAGAGGTTTTAGAAAACAAACATGAAAAATGAAAGCAAAATAATGGTCTAATATTTTTCTACCACAAGTCAAATAGTATCTGCGGGTCAAAGATGCATTTGCAGAAGAAAACTGAGAATGTTTTAGATACTAAAGTGGCTTAACATATATCCAATACATCCAAGCAATGTTGAAAATAACGATAACACATAGCATAACGCTCTACCTATTAAGGGTTACGGAAAAAATACAAAAAAAACGTAACACATAAGTAGGTGTTTTTATTAATTATTTACATATTTCATAAATACAAACTGTCATAATGACTTTAATAATTAGAATCGCCAAAAATTTCAAACATAATATCACAATTAGGAACAAATTATTTTTTCACTGTTAGTGTATATGTATATACATATATATATGTATGTATATGTGTGTGTGTGTGTATATATATATATACACACACACACATGTATATGAATGTATATATATATATATATATATATATGTGTGTGTGTGTGTGTGTGTGTGTGTGTGTGTGTGTGTGTGTGTGTGTGTGT
>JBAKGM010000081.1:9472894-9488728 GCA_037177215.1 Asparagus racemosus | reverse complement strand
ATGTGAATGTATATATATATATATATATATATATGTGTGTGTGTGGGTGTGTGTGTGTGTGTGTGTGTGTGTGTGTGTGTGTGTGTGTGTGTGTGTGTATATATATATATACACACACATACATACATACATACATACATATATATAAGATGCTCATAATAATTTTAATCTTAGGAACAAAAATATTATCATAATACAAAAATATTTTAATAAAAAACCTTTGATCTAATAGAAGCTGTATAGATTTTCTAGGAAGTACCACAATCGAATACTCAAACATTAATCATAAACTTATAGCTCGTGCATAATTACATTCGTTTTATTAGTCATATTCATAATTTCACAATCACATAATGATGTCACCAAAACAAGACATAAAGGCTTAACAAACAATTCAAAAGTAATTACTCAACTACTTCAAGTTTTAAGAAAGAATATACTCTCAAGTCTCTAGAACTTAGATTGGAATAACATAATTTATAATGAAATAACGTATGGTATAATGAGATACCATAAGTTATATGGAAATAACGCATATTACATTATATAATGTAGATTTATGATGTGTCTGAGTTATTTCATAAGGCTATGTAACATTTAAGGCCTATTAGGTTACATAATGCAACATAATGAGTTACGTAACAGGTTTTTTTAGCAATGAATCCAAGTATATAAGGTCAATTTTTTCTCATTTTAACAACATTTAAAGTAGATATACAAAGCTTCAGATTGCCCCTTTTTCCTTATACACATTCAACATCCATCATATACAACAAGAATTTCCACCACATTATTTGGAGTGCTGTAAGCACATCCACCACAGCAATCCGGGAATCCATTTGGATGCACAATCCATTTAGAAACCAACACCTCTAGCTACCATGTGAACTCCAATTGATCAAATTTAGTGATACAATAACATTCAAATTAACCAGCCCCCTAATTTGACAAATGGAAGTACAAGTTAAACACGGAATTCTGATTGCTTATAATATGTACTTGCAGTATCTTCCTTTCATTTGATTATGAAAATCCCTTGATGCTGCCCATCAAAACTTATGCAGCTTTGGCCTACATGGAGAGATTTGATTCTAATAAACCTAGCTGAATGTAGCAAAGATGTTGCTATTTTGGGTAAAATTCTAGATTTTGACACCTAATTGAAGAAAGATTAGTATAGGGCTCTCGCATATGCATGAAATTCGGGATTCCAGAAATGGTGGGCTTACTAGACATTCTATGGAGATTACGACTGAAAATATTTTCTTGGAGAGACCCGCTAGAAGGATTTCTGATTAACAATAGGTTTTAACAAGAACTGTCATTGTTTTAAATATCCCTGATATGACCTGATATATCAACCGTCATATCCTTTTACAAGGCTTGCCATAAAAGGATATGGTCTAAAATCCTTTACCGTTTTTTGACAATTTTGAGCAATTTTTCCTCAGCATCACTGATATATCAGTCGATATGTTGCTCGATATGTCCTTTTACATGCCTTGTTATGAAACAATATATCGCCTTTAGCAATTTTTGTGTGACTCATGCTTTTCCCAATATATCAAGTCACATTTTGGCTCAGTTAAGCATTGAAATGTCGATATGGACTTTTATTTGTTTTAAAAGGTTGATTAGTGATCTTAAACATATATTGTTTATGTTTTTATACGCTTAGATTTCATTAAGTATGTTTAGATTACATTTTATGAATTATATTATATATGCACATCATCCGAAATAGCACTTTGATATTTACCATCGATCCACGATATTTCCCTGGTATCCACAATTCGATATGAATTTTGGTCGTGCGATATTTTCCCCATGTCCTTATTTAAAACATTGGCTACTGTTTCATGCATGCAGAGAAAGAATGTCATAAAAGAAAATAAATTGGTTACATGGCATGCCAAACTTCAAATGTTTGAAGATTTATGTTTATATACAGCTTGTGTTATTTGTTTTTTTTATTTTTTTGCCCCTCTCTTCTTTCTTCTTTCTTTTCTTCACATCCATAAGTTACTTTTGCGATAATTTATAAGTTATTTTTGCAACACACTTAGAGCAAATGCTATCAGACAATAGACAGTATCTAATCTGAACACAAAAATCAGATCTGAAACAATGGATTGAACATTGATGAGTCTAATGTTAACAAGTCAGTATCCGGTGGTGTACATGTTATAGGTTGAGAGAATAGCATAATACTTATTAAGTACACGCCGATACATCTATCTATATATCCATATATCACCCTTTTTATTGTAATTTTGCTTTGGGCAGCATGGGTCACACTCCATCCAAATTTGTATTCTCTATTCCATATATTCAACAAAAAATTAAATTAGGAGGATTCTCTATAGGGATATGTACATAAGAGAGAGACTCGATCTGGTATCTGAGTAACAATTTCTGGTCTAGGGTTTACATATACACATATATGTTGTTATAATTGAAATAAAAAAGGATTGATTATTGGAATATATATATATATATATATATATATATAGAGAGAGAGAGAGAGATCAGTCATATTAGTCAAAAATCAATTTTATTTTCTATTGTCATTCAAAAAAACAAAATTTCATTGGTGAAGCAGTTGTCTTATGAGAGGTCCCAGTTTCAAACTACGGTCTAGCCACAATAACCTTGCTCAATGTAAATCAGTTGTCTTATAAGAGGTCCCAGTTTCAAACAAGGGTATATGCTTTGATGCAGGAAAAAAGAAGAAGAAAACAAGTATCATGGAACACAAACCACATACTAGAAGGTAGAGAGGCCAACCTGTAATACAGGAGTTTCAACCTCTATAAAGCCCAAAGACTCCATTGTTTTCCGGATCTCTGACACAATCTGCACTCACAAAAGGAACATGTTGTCCGATAAAAATATGAGATATTTTGAATAAGACAAGTAGAACAATTTGTAAAGAAGAAAAGGTTAATGATTTTAGCAATTTTCCTTTAGAGATATTTCAAGGGTTATATCTGAAAGTGGAAGAGATGAACGTGCAAAAGAAATCTAGCAATTTTCCTTTAGAAATTCAAACAGAGAACAATAAGGTCTCAATGTATCATAAGCACAAAATGTTCTAAATTACTCTTGAATTGTACAGACTATAGAGAAGTTACATGAGAAACCAAGAAACCGGCAAACATATAACTTTGCAGCTTAGAAGAGAGATCAAATTGCTGACGTCACATGTTTGAACTTCTTAACACCTCTTTCCTATTGTCTTGTTTTTCCTATATTATAATTAGTACACTCCCATCTTCCTTATATAACAGATATTACATAAATTTCTCCAAACAAAAACATATAACTAAATCCTAATAGCTTTTGTAGCCATTGAGAATTCAACTTAATCACCTTGTACGGCAAATGATGTGAGCATACAAGATACTTGCCACATAACAAGAGAATGAGAACAGTAAGATAATATCCTCTTAAAAAAAAAAAGAAGAAAAAAGCACCACGAGGATCAGTAGCATTTTTAATGACATCAACAGTATTCCCCAAATGCAACCTGGTGATGAGACATTGAGACATAAGTGAAGTTATTTTGGATGTCATGGTCAATTGCACATCAATTGGAAAAGGAAGAAAAAGAAGAAGAAATATGTAGTCCTTGTAAAACTCTAAAAGTAGAATATTTTAAATGTTAACTTTTTTAAAATATCACAACTTCTATAAAAGTAAATTATGTCATAAAGACTAAGATTTGATACGAATAAACAATATTTCATAGAAGATGTCCATTTATGTGATGAACCTAGGAGCTGGCGACGTAATTTAGTGATTATCCACTTCTTTGGTATATACCATTTCATGCTTTAACTAGAAATGTACTTCAATTCTAAACTTTCAAATGTACGTGAACCTCTAATGTGTTAAATCCTTTACATATAGGTTTTCTACATAACCATAGAATATCAAGAATAATAATGCCTGTATTCCATCTATTGATGTCAGCTGCACTAGATTACGTGATAAAAAATGGTTTATAAATGCAACGGAGAGGGTTCCTTATTCGTTAGATAGAGGGTGGATGAGAGAGACTTTATGGCATGAGGGCATTGTTTGCAATGCTATAGTGACAAATTTTGTCATTGGTTAGAGAGCCGACAAAGATATAGAGATGATGGACTAAAAAGATAAGTAAGAACTTCTGGAAAATGATGTAAAGGTGGAGACTAAGAAAGATATGAAAGAATATTGAAGATAAAAGGAAACATACTCGAATCCACACAAAAAATCCATAATAAATATTATAAATATTAGTGAGTGTAGTGAAGCACCAAATTACAACTACTAAAGTAGGTTCTTTATAGCGGTTGTTCTCAGAGCTTTTATTGCACTGTAGGTGTGCATTGCCTTCTAGACTTCTAGTAATAACATTTCACTAGAGAAGGTATGTATGTTATGATTAAATCATTAACACCATTTTGTCTTTAATCAGACACATAATCCAAACTAGGCGCTTGAAGATAACAGAGGAGATAGATGTCCATGATTGTGCAAGCTTACCAGAAACACCATGGCCATAATTTACAGAGGACATTGAAATGTTAATGCACATTGGCTTTTTAAAAACTCAAATTGATAAACAATGACAATTATCAAAATGATAGTTTTTAAAAACTATTATTTCAACCATTAAAAAGGTACAGTCATGCATCACATTCACGGAAACTAAACAAGAAAAAGCAGCAGCGACAACTTTTATCTTCCAATCAATGTGCCAATTCTTAATAGATTTTTTCTTTCTTATGATATATTATGATGTGATTCAACTTAGAGGTTTTTTCTTTTTACTGATATATAATGAAGTGATTCAACTGGAATAAATTTAATATATTATACTTCTAGCACCTTAGCTCTTATTCTGAATACATCAGCAACCTCTGGATTTGCAATCATGTCAATGTACCTAAACAAAAGAGAAAGCTACAATTAGGAAAGCACTCTACCATAGATAGGTAAATGTAGAAATGCATACATATAAACAGACATCATTGCTACCCAGGATCAAATCTGTTCAAGTTTGTTTGCCCCTACAAAACTATGTAGTTGGGGACTCTGATTTGTGATTTCCACTATTTACCTTGATGATCCATAATAAAATGTACATGGACAAAAATACCTTTCGGGGTATCCTATACCATGCTTCAACTGGTTTTAGGATGAATGGCATTTAAGTAGTAAGAAAAAAGAGAACAAATTTGATGAATGGCTTAGAAATATTCAAATTGCTTTTTTTGCTGCGATGCAGTTTACATTGTGCATATGAAGGACAGTGCAAATCAACTTCGGGAATCTACGATATTCCTCTGTGTAGTTTGGTAGGCGAAAAAAATCTTTGCAGGCAACAATAAAGCTTTACCTATATTGCACAGACAGAAAAAATTTGATGTATGGCTTAGAAATATTCAAATTGCATTTTTTGTTGCGACGCAGTTTACGTTGTACATATGAAGGACAGTGCAAATCAACCTTGGGAATCTAAGATATTCCACTGTGTAGTTTGGTAGGCAAAAAAAATCTTCGCAGGAAATAAAAAAGCCTTACCTATATTGCACAGACGTAGACAAATAGACGCAAAACAAGGACAATAATTTAAGTCTTGCATCCCAAATCTTTGGACTTAACTGCAATAAGGGCCACAAGCAACTTGTTTTCTTTAGGATTTTTTTCTATATAGGCCAAGTTTCATATAGTTCACCAACTACTTAAAGCAACTCTTCTTTATACAGGCTTGGAGAAGCAGGGAAAGAGTAAGTCATTAGGCACAGTATAGTTTTAAGGACAAAACCCATGAGGCTACCTCAGAGAGTCAGAGTGCATGCCTGATTTTAGGGGACAAAGTTCTTTGAAATTTCGGTTCAAGTAGAAATAGAGAACAACTGTGATAATGAGCAGTTATCTGCAGTATCACCGGTGGAAAGTTCATATGTAGTAGAGAATATGGGGAACATACATTAACAAACTTAAAAGAAGAATTGACACCCAACCCTAACATTTTGGTAACCCACACACCTAGTCGCCTTTCTAGAAAATACACATTTCTCTTCCTAATCCCAAACAAAAAATAGAAAAACACGAATGAATTATGATGCCCCCTCACATAACCTTCTCCAAATTGTATTCCACACTCTTTATCTCAAAATACATGACCCACTGTCTCTGCTGGTTCATAGTGAACGTACAGTTTTATAAATAATATGAGGAAGAAAAAACACATTTACTATTTCTTTATCTCAAAATACATGACCTCCCATTTCTGTAACTATGACTAAAATATTCTCCCATCTGGTGCTCGATTTTTGTCCAGCTTGTATATCCTAAGCAAGATAAATAAACCATGAAAACTGGAGCAGAACACTGATTGCAGAAATGACTTTATTTCCTTCATGTGCTTTAATAATTGAAATTTTTGATTCGTTAAACATAAGAACGTATTTTCTAGATTTAGAACCATAGTCAACTAAATTTCAAGAAATATCTTATAATTTTTCTGATGTTATGAGTTCTTAATTCCAAGTGACACTGGGTAGATTTCAAGAAGGAAACGAAACCTCGCAAAGGATCAAACAATGAAACTCAGATTTCAGTGTGACTTAGGAATGTTCCAATATCGAGCTGCAACGGACATACTAGGCCAAGTGACCACATGCTCAAAGACAAGGAAAAGACCATAGTTCAGAATTTTTTTCCACATCTGCCAACTTGATGGATCCAAAATCTGATTTAATGTAGTTGCTCGAGTCTGTATGAAATAGCGAGATTCCTCTTTAGCATTCTAAAACTATTTTTAAATTTATAAACTTACTTGTCAGAAGAAAACATCAATGACTTTTTGTTTAGCATGAAAACATCATTGACTTGCCCTAAAATGCAGTTATATTTTTATAAAGGTCTCCATCTAACGTTCATAGATTAATTTCATAGCAGTCAAGTATCAGTCTATGTACTTTATCATAAAAGGCTGAAAGCCTTCCTCTTGCAAGGGAACTGAATAAAAAATTTTGGTTGCTCTTTCAAGAAGTTAAAGTCTTCTTATCTGAGTGGAGTCATGTGATGCAATGATTCGTGTTAAACCCTGATTGAAAATATGAAAGCCCCTCACATTTATTTTTATTTTTTTCTCTTCTTCCATATTTCCTATTTCCCTTTAAGATAGTCTTGTTCTTTCTCTACTCTCAGAACCCAAAGTTTTAAATATCAGATATTAGGAAAGTATCGGTTGGCCAAAATTCATATCGGATTGCGGATATCGGGTAAATATCGGGGATATGTGGTAAATATCAGAATGTCATAACGGATGTTTGCAAATATAGTATAAAACACTAAAATTTAAGCTCAACAGACTTAATGAAATCTAAACATACAAAATGTAAATAATATATGTTTGGGATCACTAATCAACCTTGTAAAACAAACAAAAGTACAAATCAACGTAGCAACATTTTGTCTGATTTTTTAGGCTAAAATTTCATTTGATGTAATGGGAAAACCATGATATCTCACTCAAAAATTGCCAAACGCGGCATATTGTTTTGCAACAAGCCATATAAAGGATATATATCAGCCAATATATTGGCTAATATACAGCCATATCGGGGATATATAGCCTAAAATAGCTAAAAAGTGGTAAAGGATATTTAAAGACCATTCAGTTGCAACAAGCCCTGTAAAAGGATATATCGGGCGATATATCGGGCACATCGGGAATATTTAAAACAATGTCTGAACCGCAATCTATCTCTTTGAAGTATTAATCAGACCTTCGACTTGCTAATATTCTCAACATAAGCAAGCAAAGCAAACCTGAATCTATCTCCTTTTTCCCTTTAAAGCACTGACCTAGTAGCTTTAAAATACTCTGCATATATGTTTCAAACCTCATGCAAATGAAGTTGTTACAATCTTATTCTCTTAACAGTTTATTAGTAAGCTAAAAGTTAGCCAAGGACATGAAAAAGACAGTCATAGCTACACTCAAATGCGCAATTTCCACTATGAGGTTTGTACTTTATTGTTAGTTTCCATCTCGCTTAAAAATTAAGTGAAAACATCATCCGATCATCAGCTTGTGTATATTATTTATTACCAAAATAGATGAGGATACTATTTTTTCTTCCAAAGACATACGATGAATCCAAAGCTTGGTATTATCTAATGCTCATGCATTATGAGTAATTGAGTGAAAACAAACACATGCATCCACACACTCACTCAAGTTCATATATGTAAGTTGCAAAATGCTAAAAATGATAATGAATTAAATATAAAATTCGGATGAACTGAATACGCTGTAAGTGAGTTTAAACTCATCAAGGTAAATTTATCAACTAAAATAATTCTCAACTGAAGAAAATATTCCATGATTGTACTTGACTAGTAATCTCAACATCTTTGAGTGTTGACCAGGGAAATTTAATTTATTTTTTTATCACTCTAACAGACAGAATTAATAGTTGTTCCTAATAGTATTTTTCTGGGAATTGGAAATCTAAAAAAGCACTACAATATTTAACCAAGTGATTATGACTTCATCAGAATTTTTAACAACTTCAACAATGCATAAAGTGAGAGAAATTAGAATAACTGTCAATACAAAGAATTCTTTAACCAACCTCTGACGATAACGCTTATCTACATCAGTTAACCCATGATATTTATCTGGTAGAGGCAGTAGGGATTTCGTGAGGACTTCAAAAGCCTTCACATTAACAGAAAGTTCCCCTGACAAATTAAACAACTATGAGACAACTTGCATATAAGAAACAAAGAGAATAGTGTACTAACCATGATTCAATAGAAGTTATCTAGATATCAAGACTGGTATATGTGTAAATCGTGTAACACATTTAGTAAGGTCATTGTAAGCTAACCATGCAGTAGCAAGAATATACCAAGGTGTAAACAGATTGTTACCTTAACAAGGTAAATGATTTCTAGACCGAAATATTGGTAATTATGAGAGTATAAAGTAACAGTTTCCAAATGGCTAAAATACCAAGTTAGACTGAAAAGTGACATTCCTTTACCAGTTTAGCCTAAAAAGTGACGCCGGTGACAGTATAGCCTAAAAAGTGACAAATACGATGACAAATAGGTATTTCCGGTGACGAAGACAATTTTTAAGCGAAATATTGAGTATTTTTTTGCATATAGACCCCTCAATCTCCCATATTTTTGGATTTACCCCCTCAAGTTCTAAAATAGGTAAAAACACCCCCCCCCCCACAGCACCTTCCGAAAAAATGGGAGATTGAAGGGTCTATATGTAAAAATTACTTAATATTAATCACTTAAAATTGTTTCCAGCATCGGAAATACCTATTTGTCATCCTATTTGTCACTTTTAAGGCTAAAGTATCGCTAGCATCACTTTTTAGGCTAAATTGGTAAAGGGGTGTCACTTTTAAGGCTAAATTGGTATCTTAGCCGTTTCCAAACTCAAAATAATAGCAGTAGACTGTAGAGGTACAAAACCTTTCTCAGTTTTCTTGATAGAACCGCATGCCCCCACAATATCACCAATATCAACATATGTCTTCAACTGCTCAAACTGATCCTCAAGATTTTCTTTCTCACAATAAAGCTACAAACAAATGAATGAAATTACAGATGGACGAGAAGCGAAAACAACATTTATCATAAAGAAATGCAGCACAGTAGTAACTGAACTCTCTAACTTAGGTATTCTCCCTCATGTCAAAATTCTAAATAACAATCATAATAACAATAAATTACAAAACAGTACTAGATCCATATAGTTTCTTCTTAGTATATGCATTAAAGTGCCAATAGAGACATAAAGTTAACGATGAAACAAAGAAAAGCAGCATTTAAATGGCAATTCAAACATAATATTCAGGAAAAAAAATCTGTAAAAACTGGGAATAGAACATAATTCTTTCACTTAATAAAATACTCAATAATGCTTATGAAGTTTCACCGGTATAAGAATTAGACAAACCTGGATTGTTCCTGAATCATCTCTCAGAGTCAAGAAAGCAAGTTTACCGAATGCTCGACGAGCAATAATTCTTCCTGCTAATGACACTGACTCTTCCTTCCTCTCCTCACCATTTCCCAAATCAGTATAGATATGTTGAAGCTGACTTGCAGTATGACTTTTGTCCCACTTATATGCATATGGATCACAGCCCTTGCTCCTCAATTCTTCTACCTGACAAAACAGTCATCTATAAGGGGAAAAAAGAACAATATTGTTTGCAGCTCATCAATTTCAGGCAATCAAATATTTACAACCTCTTATTATTACATTTGGCTGTCTCGGTATACATTGCGCTTAGAGGTGAGTGTCCTTGCATATAGAAAACAACCAACATTACCTATTCTTCTACAAAATGGAAGATTGCTCCTTGGATGCATGATCTTAAACTGCATAACTAAAGAATACATCCCAAGTGGATTTTCACGATTCAGTTTTGCTTACATCTTCCTTTTCCAAAAGTTTACACCATAAATGAAGGCTCAATGTCAGCTTGATAGTAAGATTGCAGAAGAAGTAAGCTTTGTGAAGAAAACAACAACTAGTTATTCTTGGTATGTGCACAAGTATATCTAACACTAAATAATAGTGTCACGTCTCTTTTCTTGTTAATTTCACAATTCAACTTTCTTGCAAGCAAACACATTTTACACTATAACTATAATGCTTATACGGAAGCGCTCTTCTATTTTCACGGGGAAAAAAATTTACTTTTGCACTTTTACTCCACTCTCGGACTGCCAGCCATGCGTCCTGTTATGAATTTTGAACATAAATAAATTAAGAAATTAAAATCTTCGGTAATCAGCACATTCATTTTACATTGGGTAAAAAGTGTGGACCTTTCCTCAAACACTTGATGTGCCTATATATGGGGATCGAACTCCACTCCATACCTTTAAAACTAACCTAAGCATTTCCAAATAACCCTAATGGAAACCCAATTTGGGTGAAGCCTGGGTTCAGTCTGAGTTTCAACCAACTTAGCTCTACACTGACTTAAATCGAACGGAGAGAAAAGCTCGGACCTTTTTAAGGCGGATGGCGCGAATGGAGTCTCGGTCGGAGGTTGAGGAGGAGGAAGAGGCCCTGCGGCGGCGGTCGTTGGTGGTGGTTGTGGAGGCGGCGGCGGCGGTGGAGGATGAGGAGGAGCAGCATCGAACTCTAATGGTGGTGGTTCTCGCTGTCCGAGTGGAAGAGACAAAGACTCTGGAGGCTAAGTTGAACAAATGAGGAGAGGAGGCTCTTGACGCCATTATTTTTTGGTACGGGGTAAGTTGGGGAGAGGGATTAGATGGGATTTTGGATGGGGTATTTCATTGTAACGTATTTTATTTGTTCTTGAAATTCAATAAATTCCATATATTTACTCACTCAAATCTTTGAAATTTCTCATAAGCCCCTCAAATGCTAACGTTCTTGCAACTTGGTGCCTCCCTTAGTTCTGCGTTTAGATCTTGACATCATAACTGGATTATCTATTATGATTACTTAGATTAGCTAAATACCCCTCTAAACTTCGAAAAAGCTAAGGAGAGCTCTGAAAAGCTTTAAGAGTGTTTCTGGCCATTAGAGAAGACTATGAATCTTATCAGAACCAACTGCATGAGAGTGATCAATGTAAGCCACATAATGTGGGGTGAAATACCCATTTTGCTCCTAATAAATATATCAAAAGGCTTAGGTTGACCGAGGAATGCTAGCCATATGCGCAAGTGTGGTTCACGCTCGCTGTGGCAGCGACACATGTCCCTAAGGGGACAAGTGTTGCTAGGACAGGTGCCACTACCATAGCTCGCGTGAGCGCCACACGCCTCTGTGGCTAGACCCCCTCTAGGCTGACCACTTGTATCCGGTAGATTTTGATAGGAATAGTGCTCGTCGGAGAAGATAATCTTTGTTGGTTTTGAAATTTAGTTAATGATTTTGGTTTTAAACCTGTTTAGTGTAAGTGGAAGTTCTCCTTAGGACAAATTTTTAAATAGGCCTTTTCATAAATAAAAAATTTATAAATAAAAAATTTATCAATTTTGACCTATTTGCAAAATATTTATCAAATTCGACCTAATTTCAGTCACGTCAACAAAACTAGGTCGGTTTTGAAAGAAAAGTTTTTGAACTCCATGAGATTGGCAATCCCGTAGAGCTAAATTGTGTGTTAAACTCTATGAGATTTCCAATCCCGTAAACTCTAAATTTTTTTTTTCAAAAATGACGTAGTTCCTGAAATATTTATCAAAATCAACCTAGTTTCAACGAATGTGGTAGAAACTAGGTCAAGTTTGATAAATACTTTCAGAATAGGCCGATTTCGGTAATTATTTTTTTAAGGCTTAATATCAGAAGACCCCACTTAAGTTTGGATGATTATCGAAAACCACCCTTAAGTTTAGAAATTTTAGGAAACCCCCCATTAAGTTTTCTCAAAAAACCTCCCTAACTAATTATGTTAAATCTCATGGAAACAAGGGGATTAAAATTAAAATGACTAAAAAAACCCACTCATGCTCTCTTCCTTCTCTCCATCTCCCCCCCCCCCTCTATTTTTCACTTATTCAAAGCTCTACCGGTGACCACCACCGCCGGCAAGAGGTTGGGATTAGGGTTGAGTTAGCTTAGGGCAAAATTAGAAAAGTGAGAGGAAGGGGAAGGGAAAGATGGGAGCAAGAGAGGAGAAGAGGGAGGGGCTGCTAGCAGAAGAGGGGGAGGGGGTGGCCTACAATGTCGGCACAGAGGGGATGTGTTGTGCGCAGCGGAAATTTCGGCAGCACCTCTGGTGCACAAAGGGCACAACAAGAGAGCTAGATTGCAATAAGAATTCCGGTTTCTCTAAGGAAACAAGAATCTGAAGCACATATCTCAACGAAGTGAGATATCTACTCTTCCTCTCATCAGTTCTAGGACTGCCTGTCGAGGGAACCTAAAAGCTATTACAAATCACACAAAACTATTACAAACTAACTTAACAGCAAAATACACGAGTTTTACGTGGTTCGGCAATTGCCTACGTCCACGGGGCAAGGGGGGAGGAGATCTACTATTAGAGAGAAAGAGAATACAAATAGAGTTTACAATCACACCAGATCTCACCAATACAACCCTCAAAACAAACTCTCAAATTTCTCACAAATTCTCTCTCAAACGGATGTTCTAGCCGCCGCCAAAAACTTCTGTAGCAGCCGCTAAAACTCCTTCAAAACCCTGAGCCTCTATCTCATAGCACATCTTTAAAATAAGAGGAATAGGTCTATATTTATAGGCCCCCCAATGTATGGTACTCTCTCAAATATCCGATGTGGAACTAAAACAAAAGGGGGTTTTTTTGGGCGTGTTACTGTTCACGCGGCGTTACTGTTCACGCGCCGTATTCTCATATAAACATGTTAAAAGTTTGTATTTGAGGCTTAGGCACAAGATCAAAATTTAGCTGGGCTCAGTCACATTGGATCCTTGTTTTTGGGGCCTAGGCACAATTTTTCCAAGATTTTATAGGTTTGGGTCAAACAATAAATGAAGTTATCTACAAAGGTTTGATTTACATGTATGTATTTATGTGGATAAATGGAAGTTGGCATGTACATCACACATTTAACCACAACAATATAAAACATCATTTTAATTCCAAGCGTACACTGGTAAAAAACGAGGCATTCTAGATGAAAAAATCCGTCTAGATTGGTCAAATTTCTGTCTAAATTTACCATCGTAGACGAAATTCCGTCTAGAATGTTGGTCTAGTAAGATTCCGTCTAGAATGGTTTATTCTAGACGGAATTCCGTCTATAATAGCCATTCTAGATGGAATCTTATCTCAGACGGATTTGAAATCTATCTAGGATGTATCTTGACGGTTAATATATCCATCTAGAATGCATTCTCGATGGAATTTTCTTTTAGACCATTCTAGACAGAAATTCTGTAGGGAATACATTCTCGACAGAAATTCCGTCTAAAATGGTATAAACGGAATATTCGTCTAGAATGCATTCTTGACGGAATTTCTATCTAGAATGGCTTTTTTATTTTTTTTAATAATGGCATTTAAAATTTTTGTTCCCCTGTATAAAAATATCGCAAATCCAATAATAATCCAACCAATATGCATCCAATTCCTAATCAATATGCAAATCCAATTCCAAATCTAACAATAATCAACACACACACACACGCATGCACGCACGCACGCGCGCACACACACATACACACACACACGCGCATCAAATCTTCAAAATTTTTGTCTAACTGTTGCATGCAATGAATTTGTTGTTCTTTTTAACTTTCCTCATGATATGTAATGGGAAATGCTATATACCATGACTTGGCAACCTGATAGCAATAATTGTGTCAGGTGAGACATTTGCTTTCTTCGCATCAAGATTAGAGTGTTCATTTCCTTCGTGATCAATTTTATTTATGATCTACTTATGGATTACTACTTTCTTCTTTTAGAACAGTAAGCATTTCCCTTATCTTTCTGTTTGATATATATATTCTAATGTGGAGTTTACTTTCATTTTGTTCTTTGGATGAAAGTCAACAACTCATTTTTGGAAAGATGCATTTTTAGTTACAATTTGTTTGTTGAAACATCTATTAGCCTTCTAGTATCCATCATCGAGAACATGAACTTGACATTTTCAATTGCGATAGCTTTTAATTAATAAAAAAAGTTGCAATAGTTTTTTTGGTTATTAAATTTAGAGTGCAATAGAAGCTTTTGTGTTTAATTACGGCAAGTTCTCTTACTTCAAATTTTCTTTCAATTTTTAAAAAAACAATAACTTTTGACGAGGAAGGAGGCGGAGGCAGTGAATCGCCTCCTCTGCACACTGCTACTACTCCCCCCAGCAACTTCAACCTGGAAATAAATAGATTTTTTCTGAATATGAAATTTAGCAATACAATACACACATATTATCAATATACTTGTGCACCAATTTGACCAGATCCAGTATTACCGGTTTCTAAGTCTAAATTTGATACAATGTCTTCAAACAATTCTAGAGGAATCTTATCGGATAAGCATAATATGATGTGAGTTAAAACTTCGTCCATAAAAACTTCGTCCATTGTGGGGGCTGCTGGCAAATCTGAGAACATAGCCTTCGTCATCTGTACAAGTAATACATGATCGATCTTACCACGCAGATAAGATGAGACATGCAGCATTGCTGATTTGGTAGGAGTTCTTTGCTGAGGATCATGTTGAAGTCGAAGACGGTGAGGATGCTGTGGAGGACATTGTGCGCGTGCACCGTGCAGCTCCAACCCCCATTAATGGAAATCTACCCCTATCATTATGCCCCATAACATTCAAAGCAATGTTGTCATTTTCCTCTCTAGACAGGATGTGAGGGTCATCAGCTTCTTATTGCGTAGCACGTAGTGCTGCCTCCTTTGACGCAACAACAATACTATCCTAAATCACATAAGGAAAAAAGTTATAACATTAATTGGCAAATAAAAAGAATGAATATCAACATAAAACTTGTTATATAATGATTTATTTAAAACATTTACCACCAACAACATGTTTTACTTAATCTTCTCATCATTTTAATATGTCTCGTGAAAGGTGCCATAAGCTAACTTAGCCTTTAAATTGACATGTCTCGCGAAAGGTGCCACTAGCTAACTTAGCCTTTAAATTGACAAGCATTATCGGCTTCCCCTGCAAATTTAAAAAGTTAAAAGAGGTGGGCCTGTTAGGTAAATATAGTGTATACCTAAAGTTGCAAGTATACAACTATCAAGTTATAGTATAAAAAGTTATCGATCCCACGAGGAAGGTGTTATAAAAGTTAATC
>JBAKGM010000081.1:9410328-9423242 GCA_037177215.1 Asparagus racemosus | reverse complement strand
TTGCCTAGTGAGATGAATAGTAAGTGGTTTAAATTGATTCTCTTCCTATTATGGGTTTGAGTGCTTTGGGCCTCCATATTGTTTGGGCTTTGTCTATCACACACGCACGTGCGCGCATGCCACGCCTCGGCTCGCACCGCAAGCACGTTCGCGCCACGCCACGCCGCACCGCACGTGCATGCCTTTTTCTTTTCCATACTTTCTTTTGCGCGTTTTACACATGGAAAAAGTGTGTAACGGTCACGAACTTTATTGTGGAGATTTGTAACGGCTACGAATTTATTACGGAGATTTGTAACGACTCTTTCTCAACACTATATATACATCTTTACTCCATTCGGGAAGGATACGACAAGAAGAAAAAAGAAAGAAAAAAAGGAAAAAAAAACTCTTCTTCCTCTTCTCCCCTCTATTTTAAAAGTTATTCTGGTTTATAATTTTATTATTATTTCGAGCAACCTTTTTCATCTGAGCAGACGCGCTGTGCTCTCACCTAAGTACAGAGGCCGGCCATCTTCCGGGGGCTTTTACTGCTAGGGGAAGAGAATCGACTGCGCCGGGGTGGTAGGCGAGTCCTCTATCTTCTAGGGCAATGATATCACGACTGCACCCAATCTGGCCTGAAATTATAACCTTTTAATTTCAAATTTATGTTAATTACCTTTTAATTTTTGACAGCATATTTTACGAGAATCAAGATGGTCACTAATTTGCAGTAGGTCTCCTAGGGGATCTTTGGATTTCTATCACTCTATGCCAAAGTAATTTCTATTCTTTCTCTCTTCTTCAATATTTAGATCTAGAGTTTTCATATATTTCTAGGGTTTTCTTCAAAATAAAATTTCTAGGATTTGAAATTGGGTATCAATTAGATATCTTTGATGATTGTCAGTCTTGTGGGTGGTAGGATTTAAGTGAAATTAGAATTCTAGGACATAGAATGCTCATATTGGGGTTTAGGGTTTTCATTTATTTTTTAGGGTTTTGATTAAAGTTAGAGTTATAGGGCATATATTGTTTAGGGTTTAAAAATGATATAGTCTATTTTTTTTCCAGAGGTTGAACTCTATAGTTTTTATTGCTTGTTCTTACTATGGGGAAATTAATTATGGAATGAATAACATGCTTACGTACTTTGGTCGGGTAACGGAGCCATTAATGATCTCAGAATCATGTAGTTTCGATGGCTTGATTAAAGAATTACACCAAGTTACTGAAATTGATCCAAGAGAGTACCGACTAATGGTAATATGCAAATGGCGCATAACATTTGACAGAACGTCTGTGATCATGGTTCAGATCTCAAATGATCATCACATGAGTACTATGTTTAATTTGAGCAAGACGCAATCAACGATAGAATTATTCATTGAAAATGTTCCATTTAATTTGGGCTGAATGTTGAAACATCCGGGAGAGTTCACACACATGTTAGACTTGGATTGACTCTAATGGTTTTCCTTTATCTCTAAGTGAAATGCAAATGACTCATTTTGAACATCTAAGTGGATCTTCAACCGGGGGAACATCTAGTGTCGTGAACAATGAAGCTCCTTATCAAGATATGAGGCCATTAACAGGGGCGTCAATTGAAGAGGTTGAAAGGAGCAATGACTCCCAAGGTGAAGAACAACATGATGCTCCACTTGATAGCATGCAATTTGTGATTGAAGATGTTGAAGAAAACCCGAGATGGCCAGATGAGGCTTATGTTCACAATGAGTATGTTGAGTAAGAAGTTTCACCTTACTAGATTTGCTACAGATGAATGGTAGGCTATAGATAAATAAGGTCATTATTACACTGTCAATTTATGAGGAACACAACGTGCATGCACTTTCAACATACCACAATTGCAAAAACTACCATGTTCGCATGTTATAGCGGTTTGTTCCAAGCAACACAGTGGTGTAAATACTTCATACTACACATACTGTTCTGAATAGTATCAGTCAAGTCACTATAGAGAATCATACAAACTATGTTTCCATCCAATTCTAGATAGTAGTCACTAGCCACCCTATAATGGGCTGCATGAGCTACCTCCTAACTATAAGAGACAAGCTGGACGTCCACGTTCGGTATGCATAAGAGGTAGCAACTATAGAGAATCATACAAGTTGTGTCATAATAGATCTCATTGTCCAACCAATCCGAATAGATACCGAATAAATAGCAATTAATAGGTAAAAGTTACTCTGACATAAATGCACACACAAATGCATATGCTTATTTGTTTGTTTAATATACTATAAGTAATTTATAATCCAATATATACTATTGTACAATACTAATATATTTTATTCTATATGTGTAGACATGTACATCATGCAGGCTGGACCAATTAGTGATGTGGTCCTATACGACCAAGATCAACACCGTTCGGAGAAGTTAGAGCCAGGGGAGGTAAAAAAATTTATATTTTCAATCGTTTTATATTTTCAATCGTTTTATATTTTCAATCGTTTTATATTTTCAATCATGTTGTCTCTAATATACATTGATCTTTGTAATAGATTCAAGCCCCAGTTATTACTATAGTTGATCATACTCGTGCACATTCAGGTTGGGATTTGAGGGATCCACGTGTTTAGGACTATGTTCGTCAAGTAGGCTTTTTTAAGTATTCAAAAGTGCAATGGGTACGACTCGACTGGACCCTTTTGACAACTTTGATTGAGCGATGGAGGGCTCAGACAAACATATTTCACTCGAGACAGGGAGAGGCAACTATTAATGTGCAGGATGTAAGGGTTATACTTGGCCTCCGAGTTGATAGCAGTGTTGTTACGAGTACCGATGACTTTAATTGTGTTGGAGTGTGTGAACATTTATTGGCACAAACTCCTACTATGAGGGGTGGTAAAATTAAACTTGAGTGGTTGCACCAGCACTACATGAATGTACCTCAAGATGCCACAAATGAGATCATTAAGACATATGCTCAGGCATACATAGTGCATATGATCGGCACTATTCTATTTCCGGATGAAAGCAAGGATTCGATGCACGTTAGATGGTTGCCACTTCTTCATAATCTTAAAGTCCACAGACAATTGCCATGGGGGAGTGCAATACTAGCATATCTATATAGGTAGGTGACAAAGTGATCTTTATGCAAAATAAGGAATTCAAAGGCTGCACCACTCAGTTGCAAATATAATCATGGCAACACTTGTATATCAGCAAACTAGTTTTGAAGGAGAGCTGAGTTCTTGAAGGTCATATTCCATTAGGATGCAGGTATATGTGTTTATGATTACATGTAATTTTTAATTTTTACTTCAATCTATACTAAACTTTTGTATGTCAAACAGTTAGAATGTCTCCAGATATTTTAAAAGCTCACCAAATGGTCACAAAAATTTTTACGGGAACGAGCTTGATCAAGTGAAGAATGAACATGTATAAAATCATAAGATCTAACACTACTAAAACAATATATTGAGCATATAAAGAATGTTATTAATATATACTTTTCAGTAATGTTTTTTATAGATCAAATGGACAACCTACGAATTTGTTCTAGCTTCACCACCTTATATTTGCAGAGATGGTGAAGATATATGGCTTGCTATGATCCTGGTCATATACTTTGAGATTGTCGAGATACATGTACCAGATCGCGTGCTTTGACAATTTCAATTAAAATATCACATAACCGATCCTGTAGAAAGAATAGAGTGAAATCCTCGAAAGGGATGACATCATCAAAATTGGGAGATAATTCATCAATCATACATCAGAGATTGTAATTTGAGGGAGGATGCTATAGTGATGGAGAGAGATGGCGCTTCAGACCTAGATGTGTATATACAATGGTATTAGGAGATTACTCACTGATGGATATATTGGAAGAGCAGGGCACCTTCCATGTACATGCCGAGGGGTCCAACTGAGAGCATTGGTAAGTATATAGACAATCTAGATTTGTTTTGTGATTATTATTTTTACATGGTTATATTGCTAAAGAATTCATTATGATTGTTATATTGTAGGTAGAAGAACTCGATGAGGCAATTCTATTGCATATGATGCCTTGAGATCGACTACCAAGCAAAGGGCAATGAATGCATTTATACACATCATAGGAAAGATTCAGTTCGCTCTTAGGAAGACGTATCACGCAGTTCGTGATGGACATTTAAAACGAGCTCTAGTGTACAAGCATCGACGATTGAAAGGACATACCAGGGCGGGCTCAAGTCGTGCACGTGACGAAGCCGGACCTTCACAACAGGTTCGAGTAGAGGAGAATTTCATGTCTTCACAAGGGGCTTGACTAGAGGAGAATGTCTTGACTTCCCAACTTCACACACAATCCGACAATGAGATCATCCAAGCTCATGTTGAAGGGAAATGGGGACGCAGCGGGGGAGGCAGGGGGTGGCGGGGTGGGGATGGAGGGAGAGGAAAGAGAGGAGTTCTTACTATTTGCTAAATTGAGTTGACATATGTTTGTTTCGCTTTGTGAATTAAGTTGATATATGTTTGAAGTGGACATGATGAATTTTTAATGCTTTGAAGCGGACATGATGAATTTTAATGCTTTGTTTTCTCTATACGGGTTGTAAGAGTGGTTAGTTTTATCATGTGTGGTTGTATGAGTTGCTTTATGGTGTTTATGATTGAAATTTGATTTGGACTGGATGTGATGTAGCAGAGAAATTTTCAAAGTGGGAAAAATGGGGAGATGGTGTCTGTAATACGGATGGGTTTGGCAACGCCAACCATTATATACACTTAGCCATTAGTCTTGGAGATAAGGGAGCTAATTCTATGCCAAATAGTCGGGTTGGCAAACCTAACTATTTTAAAGTAGGTTCTAACTAGTCGATGTTGCCAACTCCGGCCAATTAGAAGGCAGCTCAAACTAGTCGTGGTCGGTGACTGCGGCTAAGTTTAACTGCTTTCTAATTAGTCGGTGCTGTCAACCCTGACTAATTAGCAAAAGACATTTTCTTGAAATTGATCTAGTTTCTGGTTGCGCTGCTGACATGGCCGAAACTGGGTCCATTTTTATAAATAAGTTGGCAATGGGTCAATTTTAGGAAATAAAATAGTAAATGGGTCTCGTTTGAAAATTTCTCTCTACTTTTTATCGTGGTTGTTGATTAGGTGATTGAATGGTAGTGATTTGTCTTTGAGTGTAAATTAGGATTTAATGTAATTCATAGGAGCAAGGTGAATACTATATTTAAAATGAATCACACCTCATCAGACAAATCAATGTCTCTAAATAAAATAGTAGTCTCTCCACTACTTTTTTACAGTGAAGAAAATCCAAATCCATTTTTCCCAATCAATATTCTGTAGGCTCCTTTTGTTCAACCTAACGCATTAATTCAATCTCCCTACCACATTCTTTCCTTTAACCCTCTTCACACCTGTCTTTTTCTCCTACTACTTAAAATGGTATCACCTGCTAATCCTCTTTCACAGTCCCTACACATAGGGGTGGAAACGAACCAAATAATTAACAAATATTTCGATAATTATTCAAGTAACTATTCGGTCATATTCAATTTGGTAGTTCATTTACCACTAAACAAATATTTTTTAGTATTCGAGTTTACTAACGAATAGATTTTAACCAAATGTATATTCGATTCGTTTGTCTATCAAATATTCATTTAAATTTTGATCACTTATTATTTTATTATTGCACATATGATGTCATATTTTTAACCTACTTATCATATCTACTTCAGTTTTATACACTGATTTTAAGACTTAAATAATCTTAAATCTATTTTCTAATGAAAATTTTGATTTATATATACACACACATATACACACACATTATACATTATAAAGGAATAATTTTTATTTATAAATTTAAATATTATTTAAAAATCAATATCTTTAACAGAATAAATATACTTTGATATTCGATAAGTATTTATGAATATTCATGAATATTTATCAAATACTAAGTATTTTCAAATTCCAAAAACTCCATATACGAATATTAGAGCCGGCATTCAAATTCAATAATTTTAGACAAATACAAATACGAACACCGTAATATTCAATTCATTCAATCGTTGACCACCCCTACTGCACAACCATTGGCTCCAAATTAGACGGGCTTATCACATTACCATCATTGTGCTATCACAAGCAGGCAGAGTGCCTCAAAAAGAAAGGATTCCACCCATTTCCTTGGAACGTTACCAATATAAAATAAAAACATATTCTCATTCGCATATCAGATCCTTCTTCCTTTTTCATTTGCATAAATCACTATCCTCATCTTCATAATTATTCTGTAACCTAAAAAACTTAAATATAAACCGTAATAAAATCACAGAAAGTGCAGCAGATTATCCACATCCAAGTCAAAAGCTTTTTACGTACATAACGGCATAGTTGAATAGTAAACATACAGCAGCCCAATAGCATTTGGAGATATAAACTTAACAAATAAACCGCGCAGTGGTAGTAGTATAAGGTTTACCAGATAGTACCTAACACGCGATTTCGATAACGGCTAAAATTTTCGCTTGGCGTCACTTCAGCGGCAGAAAACATTCACTAGACTTAATACATGTTAGAGTTCTGCTAGAGTGACTTAATCTTGTGGTGTGGTGTGAATGGCAGACACTGTGGAGACCATGGAATCGACACCACAAACATTGCGACCCCTGCAGATCTTGTAGTAACCTTTCTCTCCCCAGGTCTCGCCCCAAGAGTTCTTTATGATCCAATAGGGCTTTTCTTTGAGGCGGATCGGGGCATATCCTCCAGACCCGTAACCCACGAGAAGCACGCCGTGATCTAAATGTTTACCGCATATGTATGGGCATGACACACCCCCGATGTATGTCTGCATGAAGATAGCATTGATACCAACTGCACACATTGAAAACCCAGGTATTAACAAATACTTCAGTCACAAAATGAAATATTCAGATTTATTATGTGGACAGAAATGCAACATAGAAAAGAAAATTTTATTTAAGACCGATACCTATCAGACAAATCAATTTAGCCATGCCTACATTTACTACTCAATCATGCTTCAGGCCAATTGTAATTTTCAACCTTCTAGCCCCGAAGAGGTATAATGACAGACCAAGAAAGACTAGAAAAAATTGGAAGACAAATTTTGTGCTAATTTTGACCTAAAAAGGGAACTAAGGTTTGAAGTTAAGGTATTGGACAAAAAATGGAACTGTGGTTCGAAATTAGGTTTTGGCTTAAAATGGAGTTAAGCTTTTGATGTTTCATATGCTTGAATAGGCAAGGCCGACAAACATTTGTGTAGATCTTAATAGAACTAAACTCCTAGGCAGATTGGAGGTCCCATAAATTTGATAGTGAGTTCTTGGATTACAGCTCTAATGAAAATTAATATGGGAATATAAAACTTCGAGGACATCTTACTTGCAAGAGGGCCATGCTTCACAAGATTTGCAGCAATTTGATCTTCGTTAATGGAGACAACACTGAAATTGGATACTGAGGCAGCAATCTTGGACTTGTCAAATTTGCAGGTACCACGGTCTGTTCCAGTATAAGGGTAGTCTTGCTCGCGCTCAAGACCACCAGCTTTGAGGAGATACTCAAAAGCAGTTGTCATTAACCCGCCATTGCACCCTTGGTCACATTCATCAGCTTCAGCAGGATCACACTGTAAAACAAGTCGAATAATTGAAATACGATTCATGAGTTCAGCAAACACGTAACATGCTAGTTACTTGACGTTGAAACTTGTGAAGTTAAGTATATGTAACAAGCTTTAAGGGACTTAAGCAGGAAGTTAAAAACTAAGAAAGCAAGATATCTAGATTCTAAATGAGGTGGAATACAAACCATGACAGATAAGAGCCTACCAAAAAAATAAAAAAATCAACACTCTTAAGCAAAGCAGTGGATACAGGCTTTATTACTAGAACATTTGTCTCAATATAATGGAATGACGACAATAGTAGCTGATGTGTGAATATCTCAAAAATCATGCAAGTGTAATAACAAGTATGATAGTAATCTGCATTTCCTGTTTAAGTTTTTCATATCTTCCTAGTTGTCTACAGTCAATGCATTGCTTACGAAGCCATATTTTCCCTTCACATTGTCTATAAAGTCAAGAATGAGACCAACAATCTTTTTTCCTTGTATTGGCGAAGCACTTTCTATATGGTAATTAATCTTCCACTAAGCAGTCAGAAATTTAGTGCGTCAAAGAGCCATGGCCACTTATCTTTAGATTATTTACTGTCAAACCAACTGCTCTGCCTCACATGCATGTGTACAAAGACATCAAAGTAATAAGAAAAACTAAAAGAGATTAGAAGGATTCATAACAGAGATATTTTCTAAATCATCAAGAGAATCAGGCAGATTATATTTAAGCATGAGGAACTAGGTGATTCACAGACAAACAATACATTTCACGCAGCTAATCTAACCTTACTTAATCTTCAACTTCCTCCAAACTTGAGAACTCAAAGAAAAAATAGGGCAAGAAAAAAATTGAAGTTGTTTCGGAAAGGCAACAAAATAATAAAGAAGAAAACATCTGATCCAGCAAGAGAATCAAGACGGGCTTTAAGCCAGGAGCTGGTTGAATATTTACTATGAATCCAATGTTCCTAGTACTAAATGAGCCATATCCTCTGAAAAGAGGTGCAACATTTTGGAGAACAACAATTGAGTAACCATGGGAAAGAAATATAGCAGCAAGGAATGTGTTGGGAGCGCAGCAGGGAAAGCATGAAGAAATCAGGGTAAACCTCGATAATCTGTGAAAGGCTTAGTCTTTCTTTTCTAAATAACATCAGTTAATTTGTCCTTTAAAGAATATTAAATATGCTAAATTACAAACTCTAATTTAATATTCAAAAGATCAACTCATAATTTAGCTATCCCTAAGATATCAATAGATAAATGATTAAGAAGTATATCTTCAGTCCAACAATGAGAATAGACGCACACTGGAACACAAATAGATTTAGAACAAACTCAATGACTGTTAAGCAAATCAGTCTGCATTCTGACAGATCCTTAAAAAGAAAAAATTATCTTTACTTCACTACAAATGAAGATGGTAATCATATAGTTACCTTGCTTATAAGTTTGATATTAACTTAAGGCTTTGTCATCTATGAATTACCAATACTTGCTCCCGTGGAGATCTATCACATATTTGGCTCAGACTATCAACTTAATTTCCCACATGCCTTCTTAAATTCAATTTCACAGTTTTCTGTCTACCTTGATAATGATTCAGACCAAGCCTGACCAAAACTGTAACAAAAGCACATTCTCCAGAAAGAAGAAAGCTCATTAAGAGTGACTTATCATAAAAAGAACAAAACCTTAGTTCAGTTAAACTTAGCCAACAACATGTAGAAGGTATGGTCATCCTGACTATAAATTTAATAAGTATAAAGCATATTGTACAATATTAATTTTAACAAAAACCTCAGGTTCAACAATGAACAATAAACATTTCAATCTAAAAGAGATAGCTGATAGTCACAAGAGTATTCCTATCAAACCTTAACAAGACCTATAAGCAATTAACAAGTTACTTCAGTAATGTTCATTAAATTTACATGCTTCCCGCTGACTTAACATCTACACAAGTAAACTCAAAGAGTACCAAACATTGTCAAATTCTGACAGAATGTATTGCGCGCATTAGATAATATTATGTATCAAAATGGTATAAACGCATAAGGATCCGACAAGTTTTCATACTTTGTGATGATTCCTTGGAACTAAAGCATAGAAAATACAATAACTGAGTCGGGCGTTGCATGGCTTTTTTTTTTTTTTGGAATTTGGATCCTCTCCACTACAAAAAAAAAAAAAATAGTGAAAAAAAACAGTGGAGAGACCACTACTTTTAGTCTCAACCGTTAGATTATTTAGTAGGCGGTTATGATACAATCTAAATCTAAACGCTCACCCTACCCCCTTGCACTCATTCCTAATTTACACTCAAAGAAAGATAATTAATGGTTGTGATTATGCAGTGGTCCCTCCACTTTTTTTTTCTTTTTTTTTAGTGAAGAGGATCTGAATACTTTTTTGAATGAGGTGCTCCATAATTGGTAGTTATTATCTACCTATACCGATAACTAAAAGATGCTTTGCCCACTAAATATTATTGTTCTCACAAACCAATTCAAATCAGACCCCCAAAAAAAATACAAAAAAGAACTCCTAACAAAATTTAACTAAGACATAAATTCATGAGAGAGAGAGAGAGAGAGAGGAAAAGAAGCAAACAGAAAACAAACCTCATGGTCACAATCGACCATCTGCTGCTCACTGAGACTAATAAGCTTCCCCGTCGCCAGAAAGTTCGCCCCTTCCATCGCCCCCGACGCACTAAACGACCAGCAAGACCCACAAGCACCCTAAACCACACACACAAAGAAAAAAAAACCCCCCAAAAGATAAATCTTTTCCTCAAAAAAAAACCCCCCCAAATCTCAAATTTTCAAAAGGGGTATTCTGATATCAGTCCCTCAATTCATTAAAAACAAACAAAAATAAACCTGATTCTTGACGGGAGTAACAGCGCCGCGATCCCTCCAATCAAAATCCTCGGGCAAATCATTGGTCGGCAAGATCGGCGCCTCGTGGGCCCCCTTAAGATCAATCTTCCTCCTCCTCCTCAACCCTAGAAACTTCTCCTTGAATTCTTTAGGGGTCAGGTCGGAGAACTGGGTGACCCCGTGGACGGCGGTGGGGTCCAGCCTCTGGTGCCGCCTCGCCCTCCTCAGGTTCGCCTTGAAAACGCCGAGCCTGTACGTGTGCTCCTCGGGAGTGGAGTACGACTTCCCGAACTCTTTCACGAAGTTGGTGAAGTGGAGCTCCGCGTTGAGTACGAGATCGTCGCTCTCGGGCACGACTTGACGGATTAGGGGGTCGTCGCCGTTAGGTAACGGCGAGGAGGAGGTGACGCAGGCGGAGAGGAGGAGCAGGGAGAGGGCGAGGAGTAGACGGTCCATAACGGCGTTAGGTGGGGTATTGGAAGATTCGGGTTTGGTCTGCTTTTATTGGCTTCGGAGTGGGAGCTTGGTCCACCGGATTACCGACACGTGGCAGTAGTTAGCAAGAATTGTTTTTATATATATCAGTCCCTTACGTCTTTAGTATTCTGATTTACCACCTCAAATCATTGAAACTGCTACTAAATCCCTCAATCTTTAGAAACTGTTCTGAAATTGGCCTCTCAATTCTCGAATCACTGAATTGGTACTAGATTTCTCGGTTTTTATAATTTGTTTCAAATTAGTAATCGTAGCCAGTAGCAAGAAAAATACGGATTGCAATTTCGACAATATGGGGGTCTAATTCCTAACACTAAAGACTTATGGGTTTGTTTGAGGTGAGTGGGGCCCGTAGGTCAGAGATTGGGTGAAGTAATGGGGAACTGGAATCAGGTGGTGATAATCTGCGTTTACTTTCTGGGGTCGCTTGCTTCTGTGCGGGGGTTTGAACTTTGAAAGCAGAAGGCAGCTTGTACACGAAAGCATGAGAAAATCAGCTGTTTTGTGCGTATAGCAACAGCTAAACTCCAGGTTGCAGCGCGGTGACGTGTTTAATTCCAACTGTGAGGTGGTAGTCGGGAGAGTTCATGGCGGGTCCCACTTTTTTTCCAAGGACTCGAAAGCCCGAACCGTTTTGTTATGAGTAAGGCTTGGGTCCCGGTCAACATGCTTGATCCAAACGGATGCATGGTAACCGATTACTCTTCCGGAGACGTGAGACGGGAACAGAGAGAAGGAGTATTTATCTTATCAGAACTGTCTGCAACGAGAGCGAGCGGTCTTAACCGTCCGATGCAAAAATAGCGGGGCAAAATCAGAAATTCGCCTTCCACTTGAGGGTCAGAACTGTGTGCTCAACCGGGCAGTTCTGACGGGAAGTGTAATCATGGAGAGAGAATAGAGAGCCAAAAATTGATTAAGATAGTTCATTAATGAATTTCATTACAAGAAAGTTTAAGGTTTATCACATACTTGTGGAATCTAACTTGTAAAGATCCAGAAAACAGAACCCAGACTGCGAAGATAATGATGAGAATCATATGTGGGTAGTGATTGGGAAAGATACAACTGGAAGGGAGTTGGCATTGCTCTCCTCCAAGTCCTGAGATTTTGATTTAGCAATCATTCATGAGTAAACACATTGAAAGAGGGAAGGGGGGAGTCTCGGCTAAAACCTTTTCGATATTCAAGCCATGGTCTGCAGACAATTGGTATAAAACTACTAGCTTGATATTGTAAGAGAGTTTATGTATTCATACCTCCTCAACCATGAGATGGTCCTTTTTTATATATATTTGCTAGACAAATTCCAAGGAAAAAGAGTTTATGTATTCTTACCTCCTCAACCATGAGAAGGTCCTTTTTTATATACTAGTATGCCACACGTGCGTTGCACGTAGCGTACTTGGTTTAAAAAACTATTAATTAATAATATATTTTATATTGTTGATTCTTAAATATGTACTTATGATATAATATTTACTTATGGTACAGTGATTCTCGTGGGAATAGCAAAAATTATTATTAGATGCAAAATTACAAAAGCTATTAGCAAAATGGAATCACAATTGATATAAAGATATTATTTAAATAGCTTAGTTCATGGAATTGTATAAGTCAATTTTTTAATCCAAATTAAAAAATCTCAATTAAGAGACAAATGAATATGGATGTCATAAAAGAAATGGATTTTTTTATGTAATTCAATCAAATATATCATATATAGGTTTGTGTATTCTGATTTACTCAATGAATAAAGAATAGATAGCCAATATATTTCATTAGTTAATATTTGTAGCCTAAAGTTAATAGGAACAAAGAACTTATTGGTGTTTAATCAAAAAGAAGACAAATAAAGTATTATGATTCAACATAATTATTAACAAAAGAACATATAAGATG
>JBAKGM010000081.1:9393184-9407936 GCA_037177215.1 Asparagus racemosus | reverse complement strand
ACTAATAAACTCTTATTATTATGATGATTTTTAATTAATTTAATTTAATTTAATTTAAGACTCATTGAATGAGACTTGAATATAAAATAAATAAATAAATAAAACAATTAAAGTAGAGGGGTAAAAAGGGCAATCAAAAGTTTTAACTCCTCATCCCACTCTCGTAGAAGAGTGTTCTTCTTTACCAGAGAAAGGGTGTGAGGTAAGAGATGATCATTTTGATGTTGAGAAAGTTGTCTTATCAAATTGTGATTATGACGTCTTGTTTTTATGTAACAGGTTGCCTTTGAACTTGCCAGACTAAGGGGGTGTTTGGGGCGGCTTATTTTTTAGTCAAACTAGCTTTTAAGTAAGTTTTTTTTTATTTCTATCTGTTTGGTAAAGTACAAAATAAGTTAGCTTATAAGTCATGTTTTAAAAAGCTGGTATACCTCAGCTTTTCAAAAGCTAACTTATAAGCTCACCTAAATAATCTAGGTTTGACCAAACAAATTACTATATTACCTAAATAATTTTTATAATATTTTTATCATAAAAGTCAAAGGCCACTAAAACCTAGCATAACTTATAAGTTTTAAAAAATAAACTTTCCCAAACACCCTCTAAGTCTTAGGCCATATTTGGACTCTTTTGAAAGTAGGGAAAGTTAAGGGAAAATAATGGAGAGAAGAGAAGGAAATGTAAGGGAATCTCTTTGTCCTCAATTCTACTCCAATTTGGGAGGAAACAAATTTATATTGATTATAGGCGGATCTAGGAGAATGAGGGAGAACAATTTTCCTCTTAAAAATTCTCCAAACAGGTTGAATGAGTTCCCACACCTTTCTTTTTTTTCTATTCCCCACTATGCAAAGAGGCTTTAGGTGCAGCTAAGCCTTTCAGCTTTAAGGAACATACATTAGCACTTATCAAGCATCTGCTTTACTAGGAACGCTTTTTTTTCCTTTCATTAGAAACTGCATGAGCACTTGTTTTGTCGGATCCTCTCCACTACAAAAAAAATACAATGGAGAGACCATTGCACTATCACAATCATTGATTTGTTTAGTGGGTGGTCGTGATTTGCCTTTGAGTGTAAATTAAAAAATAGTGTAGTTCATGAGTGTATGGTGAAGTGTTAGATATGAAATGAATCACAATCACCCATTAAACAAATCGACGATTGTGATATTGCAATGGTCTCTATATAATATTTTTTTTTGTAATGGTGAGTATCCAAATCCATTTTAAGCAAAGTCAACTCCCTCTGTTATATATAATGAGAAATTGATGGTGTTTTAAAGTCACAAAACAACGGCACCTAAGCGCGCAAAACAATGCTACCTGTCATATATCATTTTCGTATTAAATTAGAATTCTTTTATGATTAGGTTTATTTTCTGTATATAATTTGAATCCTCATCTAATTAAATCTATCCAGAATTAGAAAGTTCTAATTATAGTCAAATATTTGACAATCCTAATCAATTTACAGTTAACCATACTTTTTTTTAAAAAATCGAATAATCATATTTTTAATTATCTTCTTTTTATATATATAAAGGATGGATTAGTGGTTTACAATTATCTTTATATTTCAAAAAATTGCCACATGGCTCTTCTTAATTTTTTAAAGATAAATTTCACTGAACCTCCAATAAGTTTAAATAAGTTTTGGAATTTTAGAAAACCACCAAATTTTTTGAGCTTTTTTCACTTAATCTCATAAAGGCATTACCCCATAAATTTACACTAACATGCATTATCTATCAAGACCAATATATACCCCTCAAATCAATCCTATTTGCAGATCAATCCATACAATTATAAACAGCTCCTAAAAATATAAAAATTACAAACAGCCCTCTCAAAAATATGAAACTACAAACAACCCCCTGAAAAAATCTAAAAATTATAAATAAACCCTTTACATTCTAAAAAATACAAAGAACCCCCTAAAAATCTAAAAATTACATATTACCCCTTTAAAATTTTAAAAATTATAGACAATGCCATGAAAACTCTAAAACCTACAAACAGATCTCTTAAAAATATAAAAATTAGAAACAACCCCCTAAAAATCTAAGATTGTAATGATGCCTCCAAAAAAATCTAAGAATTGCAAGAAGACCCTAAAAAATTTAAAAAACAAAAAGAACTACCCAAAAACTTGAATATACAATTAACTCCCAATGAAAATTGAAAATTACAAACAACCATTTTTAAAATCAAAAAATTAGAAATAGCACCCTAAAAAATCCAAAAGTTACATATAAAACCCTGAAAGTAAAATAAAAAACAATTATTCGGGAGTTTCTAGGAAACATTATTAGGGTTCAAGTGACAAAACTAAAAACTTATTAGGTGTTTTCTCCAAAATTTATTGAAGGTATTTTTATTATTTGACTACACATTAACTGATAATATTAATTTGGAAGCTTTCTGCCAAAAGTTTTTGGGGGTTTAGTAAGAGTTTTAAAGGTATTGGATGTTCAATGTCAAACTCCTAAATTTTATTAGAGGTATAATAAAATTTACTTTTATTTTACTTTTATAGAGAGCATAGATATTAGTGGTTATATGTGAAGACCTTATATCTATTGAAGAATAAAATAGTGGTTACTATTGTTACAACATACTTTGGTTGTCAAATTAAGATGTAAACTAAAATCCTAAATAGATAGAAGAATTACGTGAAAGACCTCATAAAAAAAAACTATCCACCCACTTATTAAGTAAAAAAGAAATTTTCCCTTTATTATGTAAATAGAAATTTGTGATTTACTATTAATTTTGCATCTAAAAAAATTGCAATGTATCCCTCGTTACTTTGAATTTGAGATTTTAGAAGTAAGGTGGTGTTTTCTTACAATTTTTTTGGGAATATTACATAAAAGAGAGATATTATAAAGGAGAGATTGGTGATTAAGCCATCTAATTTGAATTTTTTATTTTGATATAAAATTATCCACGTCCTTATTATATATTTTCTTTATAAGAAAAAAACTTTGGCTCAAATTATCTACTTTTGAAGGAGTAACAATCCAGAGGAAAATTTTTTAGTATAATTCAATTTTCAGAAGTAAGACCATAACCAAAAAAAAATCTCATAGAGAAAAAATAAATTAGATATACAAATCAAAGAAACCAAAACAACCTGTGCGAGCACGAGCTTAACGCTTGTTGTTTATATAATGAACTATTCAATTGTTTTAAATGATTCCTTACTTCTTTTAATTTTAAAATCTTTATAAGCAGCAATGCTATTAAAACTAGTTAAAAAAAGATAAAAGAAAAAGTCTATGCTGTTAAACATTGATGCGAGGTTGTTAGAGATTGATTTTGTAGTTAAACAAACATCTGCATAAAATCGAAGAAAATCCATAGTCAAATGAGCTATGCAATTCTTTGAACGGATATTTGCCACCTTAATTTGGATATAACTATATAAAGTGTCAAACAAACAAGGTAAGATATCAATAACTATCTTATGTAGTTTAAATTAAGGATGAGGCCGTTACACCCACCATGGGTGATCCAAATAGATTGGGAGATTCTAATATGATTCTCATGGTCTTAGATTTGATTCTGGGCTGGGTTATCAAAATATAAAATTAAAAAAAAAAGAAAAGAAGAAGGAGGAGGAAGATGAGGTGTAACAAACTTTCTTTCCAAACAATGAAAGAAAATTGCTATGCCTTTCCAATGGTTCCCGATGAATTTGGATTCTCTTCCCTTAATATTTGATAATGTAGGGGTAAACTTGTTAAAATGTATTTCCAATTTTAATGTAATTAATATGATGACTATTTTTCCAAATATAAATAGAATGACCCTTTCATAATGATCAATGATATTGAATGAAGAAAAGCCCCCTATTATTGTCCATCCAAATATCTGACCTTTTTTCTAACTATTCTAATTTGAAAATCATGGAGACATAATACCATTCATATCGGAAACATTTTATATTTTTTATGATGATTGAAATCTGAGTTAGGATTCTTATTCTTTGCAGAAAGTTAAGAATAATCCCATGTGCTGATATATTGGGGATAGAGTTTTATTGGTTATTGCATTTTCGTTCAAGAAATAAATAGAAAAAGAGTTATTTGCATATATACCCCTTTCATTATGGACATTTATAAAAACGCCCTCTTAATCTCAATATTTGCAAAATTACTCTTCAAACCATCAATTTTGGAAAAGATTACCCACAAAGCAATTAATAAACAACTTTGACAAGCTAATTTGAAATTTCAATGTAAAAATTATCAATAAAATAGTCAAAATTTCAGCACCAAGTTGATAATTTGTTGATTTTAGAGGTATTTTTCACAAAGTTGATGATTTGAGTATTTTGCAAATACTAAGATTTTAGAGTTCTTTTTGCAAATACATGATTTAAGGGGTGTGTATTCAAATAGCCCTAGAAAATAAAGAGGGACCAAGTCAAAAAAAAAAAAAAAAAAAGAGCAAAATTATTTAGAAGGACTTGATGGATCCAATCCAACTGCCCGCCCCTCACGTGCCGCTAGCCTCAGGCTTGAGCGCGACACGTATTGTCTTTAAAATCCTAGATAGCCTCACATTTTCTAACCAACCCCATCTCCCACAATTATTGTTGCCACTCTAATCAAAAATCAATTAAATCAGACATTACATTATATTCTCCTAAAAATAATACCCAAAATAAAATACAAGGAAACAAACATCTCCTTCTTTATAAATATATATATATCATCGTCATCATCATCAAAGTATTACTAGGGTCGGCTCTCAGAGGTATCTTTAATTTTTTTTTACCTCCTATTATTAATGGTAAATGTTGTTATTGATTTGCCTAATATTTTCATTACGTATTCTTCTCCACATCTAGTAATGTCAATAGCTGGTACCCACTGTTATGGCTTGTTTATTTTATTCTATTCGATAACTAGCAGGCAAATAAATAATGAAAAAAAAGTGTTAGGTTCCTTTTACCCCTTTCCCTCTTTGTTTTCATACTATGTATAGATTATTTGTTCGTTTATTGCCCGTTGCAAAGAGAGACTCCATACCCATTTCAAAGCCTGAAGAGGGTTTCTTTGGATCGCATGGGTTTCCCCTCTCTTGCTGCTTTTGAGCAATTTCATGTGATGGGTATTGAGATTTCGATGCAGTGGCAACTGGGTCTGTGCTTGTTTTTGAAAATAATTGTTCTAGATTGTAGATTTGGGTGGCTTTTTCTTTTTCCGTTATGATTTTCTGAACCTATTAAGTTCTGGTATTGTGAAGGTGGGGAAGGAGATGGTGGATCTTGACAAGGGAAAGCAACTTACGGTGGCAGATGAAGAGAAATCAAATTCTCAGCCCAATTATGATTATATGTATCCCGAGCCACTTGCGGAGTATAAGGATGTTGTCGAGAACCGGAATTTGTTCATGGATACGCTTGGGAAGCTGCATGCAGCCATGGCCACTAAGTTCATGTGAGATCAATGTTCTCTGTGCTTCTAGCTGTCATCCCATGTGATATGAAACTTCAGTTATCTCGAATCATCGAGCCCATTTGACATTATGATTATGGTGCAGAAGCATAGTGTGATACTAGATGTTTTTCTTACAGTGACAGATGGATTTTCTAGTTTAAGATAGAGCAATTGGTTATGTTATACTTATGTCAAATGATGGAAAAAAAAATGCACACAGAAAAGAATAAAGGGAAAAAACAAAAATACAAAAAATGGCTGCATAATACCATAACATGTGCTCTATATTTGGTCAAGGTAAAAAGCAACCTCTCATGCAAACACATGAGGATGTCATCTAAGGAGAATGTTATCCAGTGCATTTGGTCCATGACATTGATGGTGCAACAAAGGGATATCAATTTGGATCAGTGGACATAGGGATTTGTGTATTGATCCATGGGTTGTATTGATATCCCTTTGGTGCACCAATGTTTTACGTGAAGCTACAAGTCGGTTAGGAACTTTGCTTTTTTGATTGAGCCTCAAGAAGTACACTAACGTTGGTCTACACCGCAAACCAAGCTATTATATGTACAGCTTTCTTCACTCACCGTGGATTCTTTATCTCAACATCTTTTTGACATGAAATTTCAAATTGTTGATAGTTATAATTGTTTCTACCATTTTTTTTTGGATCCCAGGATCCTTCTAGGAGGGTTCATTGAATATCGATTCAATTAGTATGGAAAGGTCTCAATATGATTCTTACAGTTTAGATGATAAAGACAGTCTCATGTCTCACATCTGGCTTTTAAGTTCAATATCGTTGGAAGCCTGTAAATAAATAAGGATGCTTAGCCTCCTGGTTGCATATAGTTACTTCCTCCTTTCTTCTATTCTATCTTTCTTCCAAGCATGATCAGAATCCTTTTATATCTCCACCGTAAGCAATTGAACTTATGGATTCATACATCCTCATTGCTTTCAAGGTTCTTAAGAATCTTTCCTCATTGTGCATCTTACCTCTGATTGAAACTTATGTTTACTGTAGGTCCTATTCACAACACTTGTTTTATTCATAGAAAGTGACTTCATTTCGTTATCAAGGCGAGATAAACCAGTATACTGCTCACAAAATGAATTTTGAGTATTTCTAATTATACTGTTTCTTCTCATTGACTAGGGGCGAACATCTGAACACCTCTATCCTTACTAAATATGTCTATATATTTAATTGAATAATCATTCACTGTATTCCGCACATGTCATATTACTTTTATAATTAAGAGGAAATCATATGCCAATGTGTGGAACGCATATGAAAGTGGCAGGAAGGAAAATCATATCCCAATATGTGGAATGCATATGAAAGCGGCGAGAAATTCAGTAGACATATGGATTTGTAGTGAATATGACATAAAAGTGTCCTGGAAGTGGTGAAAATAAATTTTATGACATAAAAGTGTCCTGGAAGTGGTGAAAATAAATTTTATTACTAACACAGATACGTAAGTGTTGTTGGAAGTTGGAAAGCATGGGAACATCGCAGGGTAGACATCTCATATCATTTACATAGTGGGAACTTATGTACTCGTTCATGTTGTTATCATGCTGGATATTCATTTTTATTTGTAAAATTTACAACTCAGTCTATAATAGGAGATGTGTTGGACCTAAAAGTTAGAAATATGATGAATGAATCATGTTGTTTGCAATTCAGTTTACATTTTAATTATAGATTGTTCCTGTTTTCTTGCTAATAAAGTATGTCAAGGGACAATTATTGTTCCCTTTGCTATTGTCAAGGGACAATTATAGTTCCCTTTGCTATTATAATTTAGAAGCTTATATAATAGTATAATACCGATGCGTCGTTTGTGTCTGTGTATGTAATTATTTATGTATATATAAGAATCCATTTGTTTCATATTCTGTCTCCTGAGTGTTTAGCATTTGTTGTATCCTTCATCCTTATTGGTCTATCATAGGTTGGATGTAAAGCTAAAAGATGCATAGTCATGTCAAAGCAAGTTGAAAATATGAAAAATTGGAATGAACCAAAGGTAATTTTTTGGAGAAGGCTGTGAAAAGGAACAAAAAGGAAAAAAATCTAATAGGGTGCATACAGATTGGTTAACACTAGCATTGATAAAACTTGTAAAGATGGATTGCATTAAAAAAAAAGTCAACAGTAACAAGGAAAAACTTGTAATAATAAGGATGTGGAGGTTTACTATATGCTCAAACTGAAATACGTCATAGAAGTCAAGAAGCTCTTGGATTTACCAAACCATGGCAATCATAGTTATCCACATTTATTTATTACTTAATGTTATTATTAGTCATTACGATGCACCAGCATTTCCAGTCAGTGTTAGCCTTAACGTTTCATATTTTAAATTATTTTTATATACTGGCCTCTCAAATACCTATGGATACTGGAATGACATATCAACTCACTTAATGTCCTCTTTGTGTGGAAGATGTCATGTCTAGATGGCATTAAGAACAGGTTCATCTTATTTCATTTTAAGCGTGGATGGACTACTTAAATGCTATCAAAATTTATGTAGGATATTGAGGTGACAACTTGTTGGGGTTTTTCCCCTTCTTATCGGCACTTAGAGACTTGGCACCTGTATCTCGTCTCTGAATCTAATTCAATAAACCTTTTATCAGTCAACAATGTCTTTTAGACTCCCTGTTTGTACATTCTATTTGGCAATTACTACATATTCTATACTTCATAGATGCTATAAAATGCAAGCTAAACTATTCTTCTTATGCTTTTTGATATATAATATTTAAAAGAAAATTTGCCTAGCATTATAGATATTAAGTTTAACATGTTTTTTTTTGTGTGCAAAAATTCAGGATTCCTGTCATAGGAGGAAAAGAGCTTGATCTTCATCGACTTTTTGTGGAGGTTACAGCTCGAGGTGGTATCGAGAAGGTACCACAACTTGTTATTTGTATTTGTTTCATATGCATGTTAGCCATTTCTTTCTGTGATAGTACCTTTTCACATTTAAGCCACCTAATTATAATTTATCTCATGCAAGAAGTGTTTCTAATATGGAAAACATGAGTTCAAGATTAGCTGGCTTGATTTGACTTGAACGATTCCTTGAAGACATCAATTTTCCATGCTCAAAGTTACGTTACTATCTTGGCATGGGTATGCCTTATGGTAACATCCATAATATATGAACTTCACAATTTCTTTTCGTCTAATATTAGTGGGGTCAGACATGGCTAACCTTTTCTTATATTCTACCTCGATAACCAGTCCCAGCTAAGTGATAGCCTATCTTATGATGTACTGTAGTATGCACAAAATATTTTAATATGAAAAAAGAACTTTATTCTTCCATGTTTCAAGTCTGGGTTTCTATTGCGCATGGGTTGTCCTTCCTACTAATATGCATAATGTATTCCAAAATTCAGTTAATGTATACAACTTGTATTAGACTCCTTGGCGTCTAAAAACAGTCTTGTAATTTTCATATTTCAGATGAACAAAGACGGATGGTTTTATGGAACCTTGATCAAAACATGTGATTGCTATTGGGGTAAGGGGAAAAGGAGAAAAAAAACCTAATCAAGCTGTCTCCCATTAAGGCCAAGGAGCAAATGGAACAACTAGTTAAATGGATCGGGGTATTTGATCCAATACAAGTGCCAGGTGGCTGGGCGTTTTAATTTTAGGAAGTGGTAATGAATGTTTTAAATCATAAGAAAGTTTGGGACGGAAATGAATCCTAGGACTCTACTAGTATTTACGAATGGTAGAGGGACTAAGCTAACATGCGTTGGTTTTACCTGAAGACACAGTGTGCAAGGGGAGTCAAGGATGGTTAGAGTCTGTTAAAAGATTTGCATTTGAAGAGAATATTTATGACTACCAAAATATTGTGGTTCGTTTTAGAAAATAATTGGAGTTTCAAAATGATATTTTTGTTAAGAGATTAAATTGGATTGACTAACCAAGGGAAATCCCTAATCTTAAGGAAACCTGCTTTATTTTTCAAAAGGAGCATGCTTGTTAAATGAAAGTTTTGATCGTTAAAGAAAGATTTGTCAAATTTGAATTTTGAATCCATGGGTGAGTTGCTCGAGGAGAGTAAAGTGAAGGTGGTTGTGTATGCCATAGTTGCATTTCTCTAGCTGGTGTCTAATACATATGTTTATTTGATCCATATTGTATTAGTTCTCCCTAGGTGGCTTGTTTTGGTCAGAAATTCTCTTTCAAGCTCCTATTTTCGTGGGCTTTATTGGGTATGGATACCCATCAGGTATGTTGTATGAATACTTTGAAAGACACGCCCACATCTTATACATATTTCAAGCTTAAATACTCGGATACTTATGATTACTTACAAGATACTTCTCAAATTTGTAAATTTTTCGCTTATCTCATGCACATTATGTGTACTGGAGGTGTATTTATGGGTAAGATGTTAGCAATCTAATGCATATATTCACAATTCCATTTGATTTGTAGATTAAAATAATTACCTGTCTATTTATAAAATTAGAAATATCTTTTTATTAATATAAGTTGAGAATGTTTTTTTTTGACTTATCGCTTATCGTGTTTTCATAACCATTGCGACTATACCCATCCATATTGTAGAGTATAACACACACACACACAAACACCATTTTATGATCACACCTCATCATTTTATAACCATATAACATTTTTCATATCGATACCATGATACAAGTCAAAATAATCCATCACTATCCTTAAGACTTTTCTTTGTTGACTCAATCAAAAATCAATACTAGTTGGTTATTTATTAAAGAAAATCCGTTTCTGTCTTCATCAGTTTCTGCTTATGGAAACCTTTTCTTTCAATAGTTACCTTGGCATTCCTTAATTTCTCTTTCTTTTTTACTCTCTTATTTCTAGTTTAAGCCATTTTGCTTGCTTGTGCTGCAAAAAATTTTGTGGACCAAGATTAGTTGTTTAGATCATGGTGGGTTTTTGTTCCTCTTGTTCTTTTAACATGTGTATGCATTCATCTCCTAAACTCTTTGACCTCATATTTATCCTGCTGCTTTAAATGCATAATGTCTGTGTGCTTTATCAGGGAGATACTTGGAGCAAGCAGTTTTTAGTTTACTATTTAAGTACTTCCACCATTTATTTATGTTATTAAGATTTCAATTTCAAATTTTCAGGTAGTTGCGGATCGTAGATGGAGAGAAGTAACTGCTGTATTCAATTTCCCATCCACAGCCACAAATGCATCATTTATATTGCGCAAATACTACAATTCTTTATTGCATCACTATGAACAACTGTATTTCTCTGGGTCACTGGGATGGAATTCACCTGTGGAAGGTTTGTACTTGGTGCAGTGATCATTTCTTTTTCCCCCTTAATTGTTTAGTTTTGGTCTTTATCATTCATTTTGTACACTGCAGCTTCTCCAAAAACACCGGCTGATCCAATTAAAGCTGTGAGGTTGGCTGAGCATGTCTTGCAAAAATCTACAAATTTGCCTAGCATCCGAAAAAGAAAAAGCAACGGAGAGCTTATACCTGCTGGTTTGTTGTTTTCTCACCGCTAAAGTTTGGGATAAGTTTTGTATCTTGTTCTCTTAAAATAAGTTTTATATAGACTGTTGTCATTCAATTTAAGCATCATATACACGTCAACTAATAAGCCCATCCTTCAAACGTGGCACGCAAATTCCTATAATAAGAACCTATTATGTTTTCCTCCACGCAAGTTGGGGTATTGGTGAGTCAGCTTGAGCTAAACAAAGTAGGATAAATTCTGAAGTTCTTGTTCTTGTTTAGTTTTTGGGACCGTGAGTTTTCTTTTTTTTTTTGGTGGTGATGTTCGTGGTGGTGGTTGGGGGATTCAGCCATGGGTTGAACGTGATTTGTTTAGCTGAACATCATTTGGAAAACAAATATAGCCAACAAGTGGGGCACCGAATTACTTAATTTTATATCTTTCCAGAATAAGTTGGCTTGGGAGTTTCTCAGGGTCCACGATATCTTGAGACTACGTGAAGGTTGGAGATGCAAGTTTAAGATGCATCTGGTTATCACTTTCAAACATACTCATATTCAACTATGTATATAAGGTTTGGACTGGTCTATGCTTTCAATTTAAACTCGTATGAAGTTCTATGATTTTGTTCCTCCTACTTAATTTTTACATGGTTGAATATTTTTTGGTTCATCGTGCTCAGTTAAAACTCTTGCAGACACACAACTCAGATTGTTCCATTTTGTATGGAATCTCTTAAGACTCCAATATCTGATCTATGCCTCCCCACTTAATATGAACAATGCGTTCATGACCAAAGCAGAAAAATGCCTTGTACTTTTAACATAACACATAGCCTTTATTAAGTACTTCCTCTGAAACTTCCATATCGTCCTTCAGGAAGATTTCAGAAAGTACTATTAATGTTAAAAAAGTTTCAAAAGGCAGCATCAAGAGAGGATGGACATGGATATGATACAACATAGTGACACAATAGACATTATATTAAATCTTTAAAGAAACAAAATAGAATCTCAATGCTTTAAAGCTGCAACTTCTAATCAAGTAATCAAACAAAACAGAAGTCTAGAAGTCCAATATAAACTTCAACTAATACATGTCGAGTGAAGCCTCTCATATGTTGGTAAGGGGCATATATTTTCTTAACAATGTTAACATAGTATCCTTCTAAGAGTAAAATATCCATTTATATCTCTATCTAAGCAATCGTTTGAAAATTTTAAATGCCGACGCGAGTTTGATACAATTTTTTGGTTTCCTAAAATTTAACATGGTTATAAGCTCTCCAATGCTTGTAAAACGAGTGTCATCCAATGTTGGGGGATCTGATATGTACCAAACAGGAGAAGAGACTCACCTTGAAGTGTCCAAATTTCATAACTATAGTAGGTTATACTCTTGGCATATGATGTGCATCATTTAAGTAAAACTTGTTTTCTGCTAACTGCCAACATGGTTTTCATCTACTTGTTGAATATTTATTTAGAAACATCGGCAACTATCTATTTATCACTGTTCATTGCAGATAGACCCCCTGTACCATCGCCCAATGTCTGACAGACCCCCCTGTAGTTCTATTGTTGTAGGTAGACCCCTATACTATTGCCTACTTGCAGATTGACCCCTGAGTGCATTTTTTTTATTCTTTTACCCTTAGGAAGTGTATTTGTCAAAAGAATAATTTTATCTTTCTCTGAGGTAAAAGAGAGGAAAGTTCATTCAGGGGGTTTATCCGTAATCAGGGATGGTACAGGGTGTCTGCAAGTAACCCTATTTTTACATCCCATTGTTTCTTTCATTTATTGATTTAAATTTTTTAGAATGTTATATTCTTAAAAAATGACTTATATCAATTCCTCAGTATGCTAGTCTTAAACTTGGAACTAGCATCACAACAAATGTATTCCTCTTATAATGGCAGGTCCATCTGCACGAGCAAATAGAATGGTTGCTGGAATAATTGACGGGAAATTTGAGCATGGTTATTTTGTAACTGTCACCATAGGCAACCACAATCTCAAAGGAGTAATTTTTCACACTCCAGAGCAGGCTACCAACCAAATGCCTTACAACACTAATGTCACTGTTGGTCGCCGTCGTCGTCGGAAGAAGAAACTTAGCACAAGAGATCCTACACATCCGAAGCCTAATCGGAGTGGTTACAACTTTTTCTTTGCAGAGCAGCATGCTAGGCTGAAACCACTTCATCCAGGGAAGGACAGAGTTATCAGTAAAATTATTGGCGAACTGTGGAGCAAATTAACAGAGACCGAGAAAGCTGTAAGAACTAAGAGCACAGTTATATTAAAATTTCACAATCTCCCTAAATTTTGGGGATTTTTGCACAAAACCTCCAGACTTTTCAAAGTGATTTAAACCGTCCTGAACTATTGGAAAATTTCATAAATGGTGTTAACAGGCAGAGTAAAAGTCTTAACGACATGATCTGGAAGTTGTGTTTGTTCTTCCACATGAATCTTTTTTATTTAAAAGTTTTATCATACACTTTGATTTGCCATAATTCAAATTCATTACTCTACCTGCTAACTTGGTTTATGAGAGTTTTTCCAATAGTTCAGGCAGGTTTGGTATAATTTTGAAAGGGGTTAATTGCTGAAAGAATCCCTGTAGTATCATTTTATCAAACTTACTGCCCCTCTAGTTGACTCAGCAAGTGAATTTTTTGACTCTTATACCCTCAAGAGAAAGAGAAATTGTTGTGACAAAGAGACCCTTTGAGGGTAAAAGAGTCAAAAATATTTCACTCCGGGGGTACATCTGCAAAATTAAAACTTAGAAGGCTAGTAAGCTCAGAAAACCCTTAAAGTTCAGGTGGTTTTTGTGAATTTGGCTTACTTAAACTAGCTATATCTATCTAATATCTCTTTCTATCGTTTTGCTTTCTTCAACTTTTACTTCAGGTTTATCAGGAGAGAGGTATGAAGGATAAGGAGAGGTATATGAGTGAGATGGAAGTTTACAGGGGGAGATTAAATACGGGTCAGGTTATAAGCAATGCCGTCCCTATTCAGCAGATTCCTGCTGAGTCGGTGGCAGCACCAAACAATATTGACGAAGGCGAGTTGAATGAAGGAGATAATAATGGTAGCTTCACTGATGATGATAGTAGCGAGAGCGAGGGCAACAAGTCAGAGGAATCAGAACCTGAGAATTATCCTGATGTAGATGTAGCAGCTGTTGAACCTGCTAGTTTTGCTGCAGATGCCTTGGCCGAAGGAGGTGATTCTGAGTCCAAAAAAGTTTCAGAGCTGTCTAGTGATCAGCTGTAGGCTCTCACGTTTTTGTGGTTAGTGAGCTCACAAGAACAACTGTCAGTTTACATTGTTAGATTTTCCCTTTTTTTTTTGTTAGGATATATTTTACATTGTGAAGCTGTTGTTTGAGCTTTAGATGGTAAAAAAACATGTATATGGTTAGTCTGAATAGATTAGAAGTAAAGTTCTTAAGTGGGATTATGTTGCAACTGTGTTAAGTTTTGTTCTTTTTGCAATATGATTTGGATTTGGATCCTATTTAGGTGGGCTGATTATGGTCGTTTATCATATAATGCATGTTCATGATTTATTTTGAGTCAAATGTAGGGATAAATGAAAGTCGGGGTATATTTGATGTTATTTATAATAGAAATAAGGGGTTTTTTTGCCTGTATACCCCTCAAATTCTTCCTCTAATTCCCTCACAAAATGTAATAAAAAATCAACAAATCACTATGCAATTTCGAAAAATCTGCAACAAGCAAGTTAACCCCAAACTCCAACAACCCCCC
>JBAKGM010000081.1:9358842-9371508 GCA_037177215.1 Asparagus racemosus | reverse complement strand
CATCGCTCGGTGCCCCCCACCCCCCACCACACACCCTGATCATTCATAACAGAAAGCTTTTCTCCTCAAATAATAGCTTCTTGGCCTTATATTTCAAGATATTCCAATTAACTTCAAGGGAAAATACTGTTAAAATAAATATCAAAACAATGTCTATGCATGCATGTAACTCTGACATATTCTACTGAACACAATTTGCATTGGTAGATAACATAAAATTATGCCTTCTCGCATTGCTTGTATTGACGTTGTAAGATTGTTTGAACAATCATAAAAGCCAAATTTACATCCATCAGTGTTTTTATACGTATAAACAGAAACTTACATGCAGAGAATTTTATCGTGATTTGTACAGTGGAACATCATCTTTTGGAGTAGACCAAGGATATTCCATGGTAGGATCCCTTGGAAACTTTCTGAAGTTGATAAATGGAGCCCATAACAACAGCCTTCACGCAAATGGAAAAACCTTGTATAAGTATTCGACACAGCTTAATCCGAGAAAATCTAAAATTGTTCTTCTAATCCTGTAGTAGCTAAATTTAGCTTAGAAGTTCTAGATTCCACGTTGTACTAAAATTCAAATAGAAAACAAAATCGTGGAAGCAAACTACGAGATCAGCCTTTCACTTTACTAAAGCATATCATGAAATCTGTCGCCGCCTTTGAAAGATCTATTAGTAGCGTTATATTTCTACAAAGGGGAAGCCTTTTTAACTTAAATCTCTTCTAAGGGCGTGTTTGGGAACTTGGCTTATAATCCACAAATGGATTATAGGCCAAGTGGATTATAAGCCAAAATATTTGGTTAAAAAAAAGATCATAAGCCGCTTTCAATAGGAGAGTGTTTGGCAAATGGGTAGATTATAATCTATCATTGTCGTCAAAATGACTAAATTGGACATGGCTATAAATTTAAACATTGAATAGACTTTGAGATTATCTTAAACATTGCGGGGTAAACTTGACATTTACTTGGTCAAACTATATAGCTTATAAGCCACTAAAAAATAAGCTGGGTTAGCGGAGCTTATTTTGTTGGGTTATAAGCCAAAATAAGCCGGTTGCCAAACATGTTATAGTGGCTTAAGTCACAAAAGTGGCTTATTAGCTAGTTTGACCAGTTGCCAAACATGTTGTAAACCCCTCCTTGTTCTTCACTTTCTTAACCCATTGACTGTTGAGGAACATTTAATTCAATTCTAAACAATACTATGAAAATGTTTTTACTTAATTTCCTGCATCCATGAGTGAAATAATCTTGATTTCAAATGAAGGATAGGAAAAACTAGTCTGAAATTTTATTTTATAGCAGTAAAAAGTTTTAGAAGGTAAAAATTGTCCCTCTCAACCAGAGAATTTGTATTCAATCTTTTACATTTCTAATTAAACTATACCTCTTCTATAATCCGTGTACAATCTTTGTGCACGGGTAAGTCCTCCTATGTTTCTACTCCTACTTGGGACCATGAGATAATTCATGTTTCTTCATGTTTCCTCCATATTTCTAAACAAGGTATCCATGCTAATCAAGGTTTCCATGTGTCAACCAAATATGTAGTAAAGTTTTGGTTATCAATACCAATTTTCTCGCTTCTTGGTAATCTTTGATGGAAATTCAGGACTTTGATTTTGCATGTCAATGTTACTGGAAACTGATCTAAGGCTCAACTAATTATAGGATGTAGTGGCTACAAAATTTTCAAGAATCCGTATGTTTATTAGCTTCATTAATTTTCAATCCTGCACATGGATTTAGAAACTCAAATTGAGCAAAAAAGGCAAGCTAGGGACTCACCCGGGAAAGAAGATGAAGACGCACATGAACTGCAGGTACATCTCCAAGAATTTGCGCTTGTACCATCTCAGCCTCATCCAGTTCATGAGAATAGGCTGTAGCAACCCAAAATATACATAACTACTAACTGAACAAACCATCTCTGATATAAGGGTAGAAAATCCACCTCTGATTTCCATGAACGATAACAAAATCTTCGTAAGGTTTTAAAAGTGACACATTATCCTCTCATTTACAATCTCTTTGTAATCAAAATAATCATCAATTAGAAGTAATACTGATATAGATATTTGTGTAAGAGAACATATAACTACCATTTCAATTTCTTTTCTGATCAAATTTTTTGATGTAGTAATCAGATTAATGTTTATAGGAGTACATATAGCTTTTCAGATTCTTTTCTAATCAAATAATCATCAAAATTTTTGATTTAATAATCATAGACATGTAAGAGTATAGATAATTATCATTTTCAATTTCTTTTGCTAGTCAAAATAATCATTAAATGTAGTCAAAATAATCATTAAACGTTTAGACACAAGGTCAAACACATCCCTATACTGATAATTTTCATTCCCAATTTCTTTTCTGATTAAACAATCATCAAATTTCCAATCGACTAATTATATGCATGTTTGTATAAGTCTAGATATTGTCATAACCTATGGCCACAGATTTAAAACTCAAGTTAACTTGTCACTTATGAAACACTAGCCTCGTTTGGTATGTGTGAGTGGGAATGATATTCCAATTCCCACTTATCATTCCTTCATACCCAACATGACATATTTTTGGAAGCCAGAAATCTCATTCTCACTTCTCATCAATTCTCATTTTATATGAGAATGATCATTCCATTGAGATGCAAGGGAATGAGCATTGCCACTTAAGTGAGAATTAAAAAAAAAATACATAACTTCCAAATATTCTCATGGCTAAACGACACTTAAATACCATAAAGTTTCCCATTTTGGCACTTATATAGCATGAATTGTTTTTTGTGGTAGGTAAATATGATAAGTTGTTTAAAATTAGCATGTTAGTACCCTTACTCATGCAAACGTAAAAATTTTCACATGTACGTTTTTCTATGATACTTACATGCTAATTGTTAAAATTTGTTAAATCTGCTATTAACTCTACCAAAATTCTTTTTTAAATTTATCTCAATTTTACTTTTACATAGAGTTGAGATATGTTTACTGATAACTTTAACAAATATTAATGGTTAGAAAGATATAAAATTAACATTTTAGTGTCATATGCGAACATTCAGGTGAAAGTTTTCACATTTGCATGATCGAGGGTCCTAATGTGCTAATTTTAAACAACTTATGATATTTATTTGTGACAAAAAACAAGGTTTGGTATATAGGTGCCAAAACGGGGTAGCTTTGTGCTATTTAAGTGCTATTTAGCCTTATTTTTATTCCCAGTTCATCCTCTAATTGTATCCAAACGTGAGAATGGAAATGACTCACTGGAATAACAAAAAGGTAGAGACCAGCAACAATGCCACCAGAGACCAAGGTAGTGACCAGATCATCTCCCCCATTCTCCCCAGTCACTGCAAAGGCACGAGGTGCCCCAACCTTTGCCAACCCAAAGCCCCAATATTAAAATCATTATTAATACTAAGACGATTAGGGAAAAAATAAAATAAATAAAGAGGGTCACTCACAGAGGCCATTAGAGCTCCAGATTGAAGGAGAAGCACATTGAGCTTCTCAAAGCGAGAAGGGGAATTAGAGGGGCTGTTAGGGGTGAGAGTGAGGGATGTTGGGTTAATGGGTTTGGGTTTGGAGTTGTTAAAGAGGAGTGTTCTTGGTTTTGCGGAGGATGATGATGATGATTGGATGAGCGCGGAGACGAGGGGACTCAAGGAGCTGCTGCTAATGCTGCTCATCCTTCTTTCCTTCTTTTTCTCACCTGTGGATTTGCTCGTTTTGGGATCTTATCTCAACATTTTTAACTGGCTCTGTTTTTAAGGTTGGGCTCATTACAGGCTAGGCACAGCCCGGCCCAATTAAACTATTTTGATTCTTACTTAGATCCCAATCTCTTTCTCAAGGGACTGGCCACAGAGGAGTGGACTCGGACCATTTCATTACCGACTGAGGCATTATTATTTTAAATCACAATCATTTATTAATTTAATAGCTATTTTGCTTCGATATCCTAAAGTATGACATTTCTTTTAATTTTGATATCCGGAAAATCTATTTTGACAATTTGGTACCTCAGAGTTTCCAAATTGATGTTAACTTGACGACTTGGTACCCCAAGGCCCTATCTTTGTTGATCTTCACTTTCCTCAAACTCAAAATCCGAAATGTGGTAAGATTATTATTTCTCATTCACTTTTCTATGCTGATGCTCTTGAATAAAATGAGCAAGGTTGATGTTGAGATAGACGATAAGGCAATTCAGAAGCTAAATTTCTTCACGGCGAAATAACTGCTTTACAGTTCACTAGAACAAGAATCATGCTTTACTAGATTGCTTCTGTTGTCTGGCATAACCACTTACATCCTTTAAACTTTTTTCTTTTTTCTTAATACTTACATCTATGAAAATGGCGATGATACATTTTAATGCTTAATTTGGAGCACAATTTATTTTTTTTCCCCAGTTAAATTAAGACAAACTGTAATTTTTCATCGTTCCCACCTGACATCTCAATGATTTGGGAAGCAATTTCATTAGAAGTTCAGAAGTAGCAAAGTTCTAATAAAATAATTTATGGGATACAAATGACTGCAATATCATGGTACGGAGGTTGCATCTCCAATTAAGCTTACAAATGGCTACAATACCAGGGAGCTTCTTAGGATTTCTCCAACTGTTTTGGGCTGCTCATAGGATTTTTCCATTTTTAACGGAGGATAATTAATGCTTTAATCATAAGAAGGTGGCTACACAATTTCGTTTTTATTAAGTTGTGTATTGCTGTATTTTTCGACTTTTATTATGTAGAAAGAAGCTAACTACAGGGTTGTTATCAATTTTATATTCATTAAAATTACGAGCATAGGTGTCCTTATTTTCGACTCTCACAATTTATGTTCTTTCTTCTCTTTTAAGTTTCTGAAAATTCAGGGGACCTGCTTGAATAAAGCCCTGGTGTTTACCTAATAAACGTAGCTCGACTTGGAACATGGGTCAAAGCCTTACTAAAAAACCTTATTATTGTTGATATTAGGTACAGAATCCAAGAAACAACTGATCCAGATTTCTAAAAATGGTAGTATGGAAGGAGAAATAATGTTCGTGGAAGAAGCAGAAATAATGTTCGTACCAGCAGCCAGCATTGTGCATATACACACAAAACATACATAAACAGACCAACGTGGTTCGCATAGACATACTTAAAACCAACATACGCACATCACTTATAACATGCTCCGTCATAGCCTTACCCCGCACCCATGCTTACTAACATGCTCCCTCATATCCTTACCCCGCACCCATGCTTACTAATGTGTATTTGCTGATACGCACTTACAGGTTGCTCTGTACAGGAAAATGCTTACTAATGTGTATTTGCCGATACGCACTTACAGGTTGCTCTGTACAAGAAAATTATAAACTATACCTGCTGCCATGGTAAATAACTGTTGAAGTCGTAACTGCTTGTTATGTTGCAGTTTGTAGCCTTTTTGTAATTACCATAGTGGTAAAATGCCGATTTTCACCCAGGAAACGAGTTGTCAATAAATTCACTGTATGACATTTTATCTCAAGTGCGAAAAATTGCTGCGAAATAAGTAACTAAAACCTAACTCCATTTGCCTTTTACAAATTACAATTACAGTTGTATTTTCAATCTTTCAGAAACTGAACAACATCTTTAAGTCTCAAGTCATCAGCACCCTCCCTAACAAGCAACACCCACCATTACGTGCACGCTCAGAGACACATTTATATGATGATCCACAAAAACTCAAACGTTTGCATCTGCCTGCATGAAGAAGCATAAACACAAATGCACACTAACAAGGGGTACACTCGTACGCTTTGAGAAACTTAAGAAATAATATTAAAAAAAAAGTATCACAACAATCCAGTGCAACATGACACCTGAATAGTTAACCTACATAACAAGAACTTGCGTGATTTCAAAATTATGCCCAACAGACTAGAAACTGAGGAAGGGAATATTTGACAATAGATACAGACATATACATAAACCTAACCGTATTTAAGTTCTGGAAACATTCACATAGAAAGTTACCATAATGTGGACATTGCAAGCCCTTGAAATTTATGGGAATGTTTAATTGCCAGAATAAAGGTCCAAATCTTTCACACATCAAAAACTTTTGCAGAAAAGATGACGGTCCAATGATATCCAATTAGGACTTTCAAACTAAGTTATAACTTCTTATTTCTTGAATTGTAGAGAACAAGAGAGTGAAAGTGATTGTCCAAACAATGATTTCAATCCTACAATTTAGGGGCATAGGCTCAAACTTCGCTGAAAGTAGTACTAGAAGATTATAATCTGCACCAATGAATGTTCTAATAAGTAGAATATATGTCATCTGCAGCCAGTATGTTTATATAAGGCTGGGCAAGGCATGTTATCCTAGAACAGAAATTGGAAGCGCATAAATAGAGAACATGCCATTTTTCAGAAAACTAAAATGCAGATCAGAGACAAAATCACAACTATTTATAAGTGTAATAAATTGAAATACAAGTGAAATAGAAGTAGGTAAAACAACCCCAAAAGATAACTTCACTTAGAGAACTAATATAAAACTAAATGCACCATCATTTCTAGAATACAAGTAGAAACAAAATAAATCAATGAAGTAAACGATATCCAAGTATATGTCGGAACGAGGAATTCAGACAAGTGAGGATTCTACTACAGACAGACAAACATGGACCACACAGAATTAGCACAAATACAAGCTAAATTACTAGAACTACCAATAAAACTGTAGCATCGGAAAGGGAGTCAACTGATTAAAGATACGTACTGTATGCACATTGTAGTAACAACTAGATTCAAATTACTTTTCATTGTGGTTAGACAGTAGAAAGTCCTCTTTCACAATCAGAAATGTCTATTATTTAATGGATGATTGTCATAGGTCATGGGTTAAAGGAATCAATACATAAAATGTGCAAATTAGAAATGAACCATTCAACTATCCAAACATCAGTGCATGGTTGTCCGAAAATTATTAGATGGTTGTGAATGGAGGAGTGCAAAGACTTTTCAATATATGCACATGGTAATAAGTAGTAACCACTATATTTAAATCCTCTCTGCTGGGGTTAGACATTCTAGACGCCTCTTCCTCAACCACTACCATCTATTATTTACTAACAATCTTGAGCAAAAAGTGGGGATCAATGCAAATTATAAAATATATAATAAGTGTTAAATTCAGAATGGATCATTCAAATGTCCAACAAATATTAATTGACCAATTTTAAAGGTGACTTTGACTGCACCAAAATTTCAAAGTTGTGGTGAAGGTTGAGGATTATAATTTAACACAGGTGGCCGGAGGGATTTGAAATTGGATTTCTCTAATACCATATTAAGGTCGCTTCCACAACACCAAATCTCCAAAGTTGCAGTGACGGTTATGATATTATACTTAAGAGCATCTATTCAAATCAATAGGCAAGCAAAATGTACCATTTCAGCAAGACAAAATACAGAACTATGATCATTAAAAAAAGGAAAAAAAAACACGACTAATGTCAATTAGGAGACAATTTAATCATACAAAAGAAAAAAGAAGCTTCAAGAATACAATTACAAGTTTCCACCGCTCTGCTGCCAGAGATTGATGATATCAGTGGCCTGATTAAGAAGTATAATAATCCTCTTCTGCGATATCCATGGCTTCTCCTCCAGCTTCGACTTCAGCTCCTCCCAAGCATCCTTCCTGGGCCAGAAATAATACGGGCTCAACGGAACCGACCCGTAACCCGGTATCACCTGGTCCAATGCCAGCCCAATGTTCTTCTCCATCCATATGAACTTCAACACAAGCCTTGGCTTCTCCAATCCCTTAACCACCACTCCTAGCTCCTTTTTCTGTCAATTTCGCAATGACCCATTAAAATTAGGTGAAAATGAAGTTAAAAGGGAGAACGGAGAAATGGGTATTTTACCTCTGTTTGTTCTTCTTCTTTTTGGGTTGCTTCTGGGGTTTCAATAACCTCACCGGCGGCGGCGGCGGCGGCGGCGGAGAGTGATGCGTTGTTGAGTTGTTTGAAGGGGAGATGCGGGTTTGAGAGGAAGAGGGTGGGTTTTGGAGAGAAAGGAGAAACGGGGGTGAGATTGTGGTTGGATTTTGAGAGGAATTTTTGGGGTTTGGGTTGGAATTGCGTGGTGAGAGAGCAGAGATGGGTTCCGTTCATTGAAATGGAAGCCATTTTTTCAGCCCTCAAAAGAGACGAGGGAGGGATTATGATCTTGCTTGCTCTCCTCTTGGTTTCATCCGTTTTGTGCTTTTAGAAGGGGGTTCTGGATAAGGAGGGTCAGTAAGTTAAAAGGACTTTTTTCGCCAGACTTTTTTTTTTCGCAATTGATTTGCTTCTTTTTTCTATAATTTTCCTTTTCTTTCTTCCTTTTATTTTTAGTTTTATTTTTATTTTATTTTATTTTTTGGTTTTATGCAAGTTTTAATTTATCTAAGGTTTTTCTATTTAAATACCCCTTTAATCTTTAATTTATCTAAGGTTTTTCTATTTATATACCCATTTAATCTACCCTCTTTGCACATTTACTCTCGCTTGTTTTATCAGAACACATTTATTGAATTTTATTAACTGCTAGAAGCATCAGTTTAGACTAGAGATTGTACTGCTACAAGTACTTTCTTCTAGAGTGTGGAAATGGTCCCATGAAATCTATTCCCCACAGATCAAAAAACTCAACATCTAAGATTGGTTGTAAGGATATCATATTTCTTCTAGTAATTTTTCCTAAAAGTTGACAACGGTTACAGACTTTACAGAACTCATATGAATCTTTGAACAGATTGGACCCATATAGCCCATAGTGGAGGATTTTCTCAGTAGTTTTTCTTAGGTCAAAGTAGCACCCACAAGTTTACTCGTGACAAAAGTAAAGAACACTCCTAATCCCTTTATTTGGAATACACCTTCTAATAATCTGATCAGAGCAATACTTAAATAGACATGAATCATCCCAATAGAAATATTTCACCTGGGTGAGGAAACGGGATCTATCTTGTTTAGACCAATGTGAAGGCCCATGGGCTCTTCATATGGGCAGAAGCATAAGCATATGACAAAGCTCACCCAAACAATAGCGAAGTTCGCTCAAGCCTCACGGGAATCTCATCCAAGAGACCTACGTGGGCCATGTCATCCACACCCCAAGGGAAGTGGGTTGCCCACATTTAGGCAAAGTTCGCTAGAATGAAATTTACCCGAAACTATTCAGCGAGCTTCGTCCAAAGCCGCTCAGCGAGCTTCTACATCGACCGCTATAGGCAAACCTCGCCATTAACAGTTTCAAGAGCTATTTTTATGGAAACGATTTTGCCTATTATCTCCTAAGTTAATCGCCACTTAACCCACATTTAATGGCTACTAACTCCCTCTCTTAGCTTATAAGAGGAGGGGAGATTGCTCATTTTTGGGCACCTTGGATTTTAACAATTTCGACAGCTAGATTCTCATCATCTAGAAAAGACTTCGGCATTTCAAAAAGAACTTTGGCAACTGTTAGTTAATAAAAGACCCAATGCCTTAGTTGGACTGTCAACAGAGTACAAGATTGATGCTCTATCGGCACACAGAAAAGAACCATGCGGCACACAGAAAAGAACCCAGCTTGAAATAAATTTTTTTGTTTCATTTGTAATTTCTTTTGAATTGTAATATGTATTAATTGTAATTCAAAAGACCAGAAAAAGGATGACGACTCCGCTGGGGACTTCCTTCTCAACCAATGTAAAGATTGTGATGCAATCCGGCACTAAATCCTTAGGGTCTTTTGATTAATCCTTGGTCATCGAATTTGACCAAGCAAAGTTCGAGGAATTCATTTCCTCTAACAAATCATCCACGGCCATCACTACAAGTTGCCGTAGGATTCGTCATAGTGCGAGGATAGGGTCAGATTTGATCCTCAGCCCAAAGAAGGTGACATTCGCTAGCAATAGCCTTGGATTCATTAGAAGCCAAAAGAACTTCACCCAGAGTGACTCTTGCCTCAACTGAGAGCCAATGTGTTCATACACCTTCTGATTCTGGACATCAGTCCACACCTCCTTGGGAGTTGGCTTTAATGCATCCTGTGATGCTTGCCACACTTCTTCAAAAGGAGCAAAGAATGGGGGTAATCCTCTATCTAAAATTATCACCAATAGTGACCGTTCACCCAAATCAAAAGTTTCGAGTGGTGATGAGGATTTGATTGGACATATCAGTCATAGATTGAAGCAACATTGTCATAGGCGACGTTCACTTGTTAAAATCCAAGCAAGCTAAGTTGATACTAACTGCCTAAACCAAGTCAGAGCTCCTACTGATCTAAGGGAGTTCCTTTCTCTCAAGAGGGCACTCCAATGTCAGCATTGTGTGATCCTAAGAGAAATCATTATGGCAGTTCAAATGAATTGCCATTACAAATCTATTCTTGAAAATGAATTAGTATTTAATCATCTCAGTCAATTTCCTGAGCCTTCAAAGGCTAGGATAAAAAGACGATGACACATCTAAAAGGGTGAGAACAATCTTCGAGAGTTCATGATCAATATGACCAATGTGGCCTCTAGAGATGAAGAAGAAGATGTCTATAGTCTTTTCGATCCCAGATATTCTCCTCGTATTAGAAGTATACTTTCAGAAACTGATGGTGTTTATTACCACACCAAGTCGAGGCAAGGGACAACAATTTCTTTTGATTATTCCCTTCTTCGGATGCATGCCCCCACGAGCTTCTTCTCAAATCGACCAACCCTCTGCTAGCAACGCTAATATTGCTATAACATCAAATGCAACTCCTAGTTCAGGCAAAAGCGGGAATGGGTGACGGACATGGTGGATAGAGAAGCTCATGATGATCTTCTTCGGCAAATGGAAGCCCAAAAGAAAGCATCTGACAAGCATTTTGAGTGTCTCGAGGTGATGCTTCAAAAACTTATGATGGTTTCCCAGCAACAATATGCAAGCTCTTCGAAAGGGAAATGACCACTTGCGGAGACCTCTTTGGAGAAAGAACAATCGCATCGTGAGGACACAAATTCCGTCTACTCAGGATCTGAGACATCAGTTTCACCTAAAGTGAGCCATGGTACGAAGGGTATTAAAGATCTCTAGAGCCTGCTCAAAACTCTTACGCAACCGACAAAGCTGAAGAAGGTCAGAATTACCCAACCATATCCTATTGAGTGAGATTCAGTTCCCTACCCAATGAATTTTAAGCTGCCAATGTTATATACGTTCAATGGCAAAGGTTCCCAAAGCCAATATATCTACTACTTCCATCAGTAAACTAGAAATGTAGTAGGGAATAATGCCATCAAGGCGTGATTTTTCATCGGTACCCTCTAAGGGTAGCCTTTGTTTGGTTTTGAAATTTGGCCGAAGGATCAATTAAGTCCTAGGCTGATTTGGAGTCTCAGTTCCTCTCCCAATTTTATGAGGAAGAATCAGATTTGGCCATGGCCAGACTTCTCTATGAAAAGCACGAAGGTGATGATTCGATCAGAGACTACATTGACCGGTTTGTGATTCCAACTTATTTTGTTGGGATATGCTACTGTCGATGTTGTTTCAAACATGCCGACATAATTTCTTGAGCCGTATAGAAGCTTACATGGGTACTGTCAAGGAAAACTCATAGAAAGACTTGATGGAGCAAGCAAAAATCGCAGAGAAATCTGCTGAATGCTTCAACAAGTTTGATCCCTGTGCTAACAATAAAGGGGGTTAAAACAAGCAAGGACAATCATCCCAACAAAAGCTAAGGAAATATTTGCTGTCGAGTCAAGAAACCCAACAATCAAAAGGAAGATTCTCGGAAGAGCAAACAATGAAGTTACTCCTTCAAAGATAAGCACACTATTGCCGTCTTTCATGCCCTCAACAAGGACAATCGGTTGAAGCTCCTAGAAGCTTGGTGCCCTAAAGAAGTTGGAAAGACCAATGATCCTAGTTATTGCCTCTACCACAGGATGTTGGAACATTTGATGAAGAACTGTTATATCCTCAGGGATAAAATACGGATGTTGTTGACTCAGGGATTCTCAAGCTTCAACCTAAGCAAAAGAAGGCCATTGCGAACATGATGACTCTTCAATTCGGGTCCGTGCCAGAAACTTAGGCCCAAAATGGAGTTGTTCACATTCCCACCACAAGAATGAAAGTAGTCAATCATGACCAACAAGGTCGACAGAGTCAAGGCTTTGTCTCTCTCACTATGCCAAAAGGAGAAATGATGTGGGTCCATCCTGACCTCCTCTGTAATATCTCAAATCTTTTCTTCATAATAACTAATACTAATCTATGAATTAGCAATTTTTTTTAGTTTGTCTCACACCATCTTGTAGCACGAGATACTAGCTTAGATAATTTCTCATTAATAGTGGAGTTAATCAAGTCATAGAGTGCATATTAATTCGATATGAACCCTAAGTCAATCATGGTCAAACCCTAGTTAAAACTTATTCTAAAAATTTTCATAATTTATTTTAAATCATAGTATATTGTATTTATAATCTTTTTGGACTACTATTTTAGAGAGGGAGACTTTTGCATTTTAATCCTCAACTTTTCTCTATTTCTAGATTCTCAAGCACATGGGTTATGATTTTATAAGCACTCAACCCTCTCTCTCTCTCTCTCTCTCTCTCTCTCTCTCT
>JBAKGM010000081.1:9317760-9338993 GCA_037177215.1 Asparagus racemosus | reverse complement strand
TTTGGGGGGGGGGCTGTGAAATCGGGGTTTTTTTTGTTGGGTTAAAAAAATTGGGGGGAAAATTCCCCCCAATATTTTGGGTAAAGTTCACTGGCCCCAACGGGTTGAACCGTTGGGGCAAATTGAACTTGACCCAACAGTTCTAGACACCCGTTGGGGCTGGACATGTTTGTACTAGTGGCGCGTTAAATTTCAACTCCAAAAGATACCAAACACCCTCTGACACTGCGATGGCCATGCATTACATCTCAATTTGAGGGTAGCTACACTAATCCTTTGTCAAGGCGTAGTCATGGCATTTCGTGAGGGCAACGGCGTCCTCAGCCCGTCATATTTCTCCTTGAGCTAATTACTTAGCGACTGGTCTATCTGTGTAGTTGAATAGTTAAATGGACTAATTACTTTTTCTTAAGACAAGGTTTTTTTCAGCTTGAGTAATTAAATAGTCTTAGAACGATTGTAAATTACCCAAAAAAAAAGAGAGAAATCACCAATTTTTTTACATGATCAGTAGATGATGGAGGCCTTCTATCAGAATTCTCGTCTGCGCATACTCAATAGAGATTAATATGGACAAGCTCTTCTATGCATGGTCGTCCTGCTGCAAGGACAGAATTTTTTTTAAGTGTACCGAGCACCACCACTCCTAACATCATCTAAAAATTTCAGGTCAGGTAACAACCTTGATGTCCATATTTATTTTATATTGAAAAAACTAGTTTTGTCATAAATCAAGCTGATTTAGTGTTTTTCCCTGATCCCTTTTCCCTTTCCTGCTGGTATTTTAGTCCCATATCTTCCAACATTATGTTAGTGTGATGATAGCAACATGATGGATTCGAATTTCTTGTTATTTTCCTTTCTTGGATGACTGGAGGAGAAGAACTAGTTTCATTCACTTTTTGAAATTATTTTATTGGATAAAGTTAATTATGCAAGTCCCAAGAACTGCTTGATTTTCTATAGGGAAATGGTAATTGAAAAGAAAGTTTAAGAAAAGTATTTCAATAGCACCAATTATTATCATTTAAGAATACATGATTCTAGAACAAAGATATCTACTATAGCTTCATTGAGTAGATGTCATATATAACTAATTAATCCAAAAAAATTTGGTACTAATCACAATTCTCTACATTGTTCAATCTTCATGCCTTCTAAAAACATGTTGGGCTATCAAGCACAACTTCTGATACCTCTATAAATTTGGAGGTTACAACAGTCGATAGTATTGCGCTTAGTCTGATAACAGTCAGTAAGCCAATCCTTAAATTATTCAGTACATTCTGTCCTTGATTGTAAGTAAATTATTTGGAAGCTTGAATTCTATGGTTGTGCTTCTAGAACTGACAATATCTGATTCTGGTTCTTATTGATAGGTCATGGTCACCTGATTTAAGCCGTAGCAGGTGAAACATATGGCAAAAACAATGACACGGTTGGACGTGAGATGTAAGCCTAGAAATTGGGAGTTGAATAGTGTTGCTACCTTTTTTTTAATTAAAAACACAGAATATGCAACGGAAAAGATAAAATAAAAGCAATTAATGATAAACATGCACAAATAGCAACCAACCAGGAATACGCAAGATTTTACACTGGTTTGGATAATAATTTTACGTCCACTTTTTCTTTTTGCGAAGGGGCTTCCTCGCTACGCAAAAGGTTCTCCTGAATCACAAACCCAATTCAATAGGCTTATGAAACTACATATTGAAATTTACCCCAAACCAATCATCTAACCTAACTTTCCATAATGAGTAACACATAGCCCTAACTAGTGCCAACCCTCAATTAAACCGGCTTGAGTACACTGTAATAACAAGTTCAAAGCAAAACCAACACAAATAATTAAAGCTTAGAAATTCAAGAAAGATCTTACAGCCCTTTTGTTAAACAAACCATCATTCAATGAATATAAGTGTAGCTCGATGAAGAATAGTGTAGAGAATCAATTCAATGGCAACTCACCTCGCTGAAACAATTCGAAAATGTTGTGCATGATGAGTAAGAAGAGTTTGTTGAAGCTCTAAGAGCCAAATCCTTTAATATAATCTCTCACAAAGTAAAACCCTAGAACTCTCCTCTTCTCTCTTTTATTGATATAAACTCCTTGATAGGTCAGAAAAGAGATACCGTAAACTTGGTAAAGATTAGAGATATATAAAATAACGAACGAGTGAGATTAAATATGAAAAACTGAACTTCTACCGTGTTTACCATTGGTGGTGCCTCTCGACCATCGATGGTGTCAAGGCCCAATTAATGGTTGAGAAGCCCATTGATGATATAAAAGTTTTTAAAGTAAAACTCATCAATCACGCATATTGACCATCGATGAGCCCAACCTACCATCAGTGGTGGATGCTACTATCAATGATTAGCAGGCTAAAATCAAACTTTGAGTTGATCTTCACATCGTTTATTATTACTCAAACAAGAGCTATTATACGGATTGCTACCTAACAATGTCCCTCTTTTAATAATAACAAACTTGAAAGTTAAAATACCCAAATAAAGACATATATGAGATATATAAATAGCAATAATAAGCACAAATAGACTCTATATGCAAAGCTACCCTACATTCATGCATTCATAAAAAGTATAATCAAGAATAGGTATTGTAAAAACTACCCCTAAAATAATGCATTGAGTGTTTCAAAAAAAAATTTTAAAAATCAAAACATGAAACAACTTTGACAAAAACTCATGCAAAAAATCATCAATATTTACCAAAATTACAAAATTATCAAAATCATTAAATTTCACCAAATTCTCTCCCTTCTGTTATTAGCAAAAGTGGAAAAACACACTAATGGATATACTTCAAACAAGAGATTTAGATTAAAAAAATCATCTGAAAGGTGTACGAGAGAGAAAAGCACACTGCTTCACACAAAAAATCATAAAAAAATAGCATAAGAGATTAAATTTTAATGAAAAAAATACATGAATATAAGAGAAAACACGTCAACAAAGCACACACAAAAGATTAAATATCAGTGTAACATGTGTAAAATAAATAGTGAAAAGACTTATATTACTTTATTGGGAAAATTCAGGTGTATCAAAGTGAATATTGAGCAACAATAAGACTTGAACTATCTCAACTTAGAGCCTAAGGATCAAAGTGTCGCCCTATCATCTCAACAATATAGGATTTTGGAGAAAGAACGATATTCTTTGGCGAGCGATTCACACCATCTCCAAATATAAAATTTATTCATTACAGAATGGCTACCCTTTGAGATATGCACAAATATAAATCCATGAATGTGGATCTTTAACCATCTTTTAGTGAGTACACTTCGTGGATTTTATAAGAGTGTGCATCTATGATCATCTTTTAGTGAATATTCTTTTTTGTTTGATTGATATTTTAAATAAATGCCATATAAAAATAAAGAATTGTGCATTAGCAAAGCTCAAAAACACTTAACATAATAGAAAATTATCTATAAATCAAATACAAGACTCTCTATCACTATTTCATATCACAAAACATGATAAGTATAAAAACATGTGTGAAATTACTGCGTAAAATATCTCATGTGAACAACGTGTCATATAATCATGTTTTGGTCATTGTGTGCAAAAATACATACATATAGATTGAAAAATCATATGTTAATCAAGCCTATATACCAAAAAGATAATATTATCTGAATCAATCTTACAAAGCTTATACATATGCATGTCAAAAGTTTTCTTTTTTATTTTTCAAAGAATATAAAAAGGAAGAAAGAGAAATTTTTATTTTGTTTTTGATAAAAAAATGGAAAAGAAAAAAAATCTAAAACACAACTCTAAAAAGAAAAAAAGAGAAAAAATCAAAATAATCCAAAAATATACACATATAATATGAAGAGTTACAGAATATACCTTTCCTTAGCCCTTTGAGAAGATTTACTAAAATAATTATTTATGCAAGTTGTGCATTTACAATAAATATTCACTTGCATAATGTGACCGTCTTTGCATGTATCATCAACTTCTCATCCCATTCTTCTTCTTGATTAGGCTAAGGAACAGATTCTTAATTTCTGAGTGTGCCTTGAGCAACAAAAATAGATATTGCCTTACTCAGCCTTCCTACACACCTACAGAAAAGCAGAAATGTGTCACCTAGGTATCCACATAGTCCTTATTGTTTAGCAATTGCACTTTTAGGTACCCGAATTTGCTTGCCGGCTTTAGCTCTATATACTCTATATTGCATGCAATAATTCATTGAAATATGACTAATTCAACAACATAAAGTACAAATAGTAGAAAATGCATTAGAAATGGGTGCAAAAATAGTTAAATTATTTCCTTTTACAAAAGAAGGTTGAAGCTTTTTATGTTTTCCTAAATATGAATAACCAAGTCTAGTTTTAGCTTTTACAAATCGTTGATTAAAAATGAACATGTTTCAACTTTAGTACCAAATGAAAATTTTTTCACGACCTTTTCCAAATTAAAATTTTTAGACTTTAGTTGTTCATTTATAGAGTTATAGTAGTGCACATGGTTTCAAACTTTCTTTGTTCTGAGGATAACTCATATAAAAGCTCATTTATCCTAACAACTAATTTTTCAATTTCAATTGGCTTTTCAGTTAGTTGCTTGTATAAATTAGAATTCATATCTCCATACATTGAATATTGTATACATTCAAATGAGATATCTTCACTTGTATTGTTAGATGTATTTAACTCTAAGAAGAATTTTTAATTTTATCAGTCAATAATTTATTATCTTCGCTTAAACATAAATTCACCTTTTCAACAACTTTATATGTTTAGTAATTTTTTAAATTGACCCAACATTTTGTTATATTTAGAATATAAATCATCATATGTAGTGTATACCTCACTATCGGAGCTCTTGTGTAGATTTTTCCAAATTGCTATCTTTAGCCAAGAGACAACAATGTGCTCTTTTGTCATGATCGCTAGAGCTATTCTCTGAGTCATCACATGTAGTCACTTTGAAACTTTTACCCTTTTCTTTATAGCTCTTTTTATTAGGTGGGCAATGCTTCCTTAAGTGATCGGGTTTCCTGCACCAAAAACTAGTTGGTTTAGTATCAGAATCACTAGAACTATATTTATTTACTTTGCTTGTGTAGTGGTCTCATTTGTCTTGTAGGAATTTCTGACTATCTTTTGATTTGAGGCAAAAGTCAAAGCCTTTGACAATTTGATCTACATTGTTACCTTTCTCACTCTTAGAACTCGAGCTCACACCCTTATTTGCCTTAGCTTTTAGGGCTAACAGCTTCTTCTTAAGAGTTATTTTCTAAATCAACTACTCTTTCATTTAAACGTACTTCATAGGTGAGAAGATTTCCTACAAAGTTCTCAAGAGCTAATTTAGAAAAATTTTATAATTCTTCCTAGCTGTTACTTTTGGTTCTCAATCCATGAAAAAAGAACGAAGAATTTTTCTCACAAGCTCCTTGTTATCATATCCTTTTCTCAAATATTTTGATTTATTCACAATATCCATGAATCAGGTGAACATATCTTGAATACTCTCCAAGACGTGCATCTTAAAATCTCATATTTATTCACAAGCATTGTAAGTTTTGCCTCTTTCACCGGTGACGTTCCTCCGTGTGTAACTTTCAAAGTTTTACAAATTTCTTACATAATAGTAGTATTTGTCACACGATTAAACTCTTCAGTAGTTAAAGAACAATAAAGAGTATTCATAGATTTTGTGTTTAAAGAATAAAGTTTTCTGTCATCAAGGGGCCACTTATCTCTAGGAGTGATAATGGTGATCTTAGCTAAAACGGTCGTAAGTTCACAATAGTGAGTCTCAATAATACTCAAACATCAAAATAGGTGGGCAACAAAAAGACTTTTATGCACGCTTTTAATAGGTGTAATTTGTCCCATAGAAAATTGAGGGTTGGTTAACTAATGCCTCTCAGAAAAAACCGTTGCGGCGGTCAAACTAGACATCTCTATCCTAGGTTGTGAATCCTAAAGATGGGTAACAAGGCTCTGATATCACTTGTTGGATTTGAGATGCAAGCCCAGAGGGGGGATGAATAGAGTTACTACCTGTAGGTGTTGAAAATTGCCTGTAAGTTCTCGGACATGACTCGTGATAGTGGGTTGATGATTGGCGAGCTATCCAACGTTGCAACGACGAACCATTGATGCCCCATGAAGAGTTTTTGACGGTCTTACTAGCCGGTTAGTGGGCAGGGGTCAAGAGGGTAGTAGCCCCCTAACGAATCTGGGGCAGCCCCCCTCAAAATTTTTTAATATAAAAAACCCCAAATATCCACTGCCTTTGAAAAAAACCCTTGAGATTCCGAATCTGAGGGCCAGCGGGTCTTCCTTGCGGAGGGAATCTTCCTAGATTTGTGGGGGCCTATTGACGATGTAATCTCAAAATAAACACATAAAGCGAGTCGACAAAATGCGTGTTGAAAATTGCCTTTAAGTTCCCGGACATGACTCATGACAGTGGGTTGACGATGGCGAGCTATCTAATGATGCAACGGCGAACTATTGATGCCCCACATAGAGTTTTTGGCAGTTCCACTAGCCGATTAACGGGTAGGGGGTCAATGGTGCAGCAGCCCCCTTGCAGGTCTGGGGTAGCGCTCTAGAAATTTTTTAATATAAAAAACCCTACATATCTACTGCCTTTGAAAAAACCTTTGAGATTCCAGATCTGAGGGCTAGTGGGTCTTCCTTACGGTGGGAATCTTCTTAGATTTGCGAGGGGTCATTGATGATGTAATCGCGACGTAAACGCATAAAGCAAGTCGACAAAATGCGTGAAGCGAGTCGGCAAGGCGTGCAAGTTAGCGAAGCGACGGATCATAGCTATGAAGCTTCAAATCAGCAGACGTCGACGAGACTGAACAAGATCAGACTCGATGAAATGACTGAAAAAAAGCTAACTGGGTGGCTCGGCTAAGGCCAGCCACCAAATGGTGGCTCGGCATAGATCTAACCCATGCCTGCATTCTAAGCCTATAAATATGAGGAGGGGGGCTCATTTTCTCAGATCTAGACTTTTGGCAAGAAGGGGGGGACTCTGTCGAATTCTAGAGCGATCTATACTTAGATCTGAGAATTCTAGATCTAAGATCTCGGCGAGCCCGTCAACGTATAAAGCGAAGAAGTTCAAGAGATCACCGGATCAGATCTCTCGAGAAGAGTAGTGATCTCGCTTGGTCGATTTCACTCACTTTAGGCGATTATTTCCTTTGCGAAATAATCCCCTCGATCGTGTAGATCTCAGATTCTACACCAGGATCCGATCACGTGGCGGTCCATGGATAAACCCCGGCACCAGCAAATATCTCACGCAAGCAGGAACTTGATAAATAGGATTCTGCGTTTGTTTTAAGGAAAAAGTTGTAATTTTTATTCTTTTAATTTTCTTTGTAATCGAGTCTTATAAAAAGATGAACATTTTTGAATTCATTTGTAAATGCATAAAGCTGTAATGAGTTCATCATCAAAGAAGATCAAGCCAACTTTTCCCGCGAACAAGCTGGCAACCACAATGGGAGCCAACGATCTCCCTAACGAGACCATCGTGTCGCAACAACGGATTGTGATCCCGGTCAAAGAGGAGGTCGAATATGAGTTTGACCAATAAAAGTTCGAGGAATATTTATCATCCTCATCCAGATCATCCTTCCCCCACAAGTCTAAAAAGATCTCTGCTGCAAGGAAGATCCGCTGGTCCTCAGACGCAGAATCTCAAGGTGAGGATCCCAACCCCGCCACTGCTAAAGTCACAGTAAGCAGCGTCCTTCTGGCATCCAAGATGGCCGGATCTGCAGATCTGAACCCATCTGTGCAGAGGATGATTGCCGATGGCATGCCAACTCTCTCCAAGAGAGCTCGCCAAAAGCGACGCCAAAACCTGGCGCGTCAGTTCGCTAAGGCACTGGAATCGACTGACGGGATCCACTATGAGAAGGATCTCAAGTTTAGAAGGAGTCAAAGGCCTCAATAACAGGTGGTTGGCAGCTCCTCCAAGCTGTTAACGAGTGCATGGGTTCGTGTCAGATGGAACTGTTCAACGCTCGAGGAGCGCATTCGAAAGCGCTGCAGACTACTTGCGCATGCACGAGCCCTAGCTAAAGAGGCCTGAATGTTGAAGAAGGAAGAAATGGCCAGGAAGCCACTAAAGATGCACCAGGTTTGGAGGCCAAAATTCGGAGCAATGATTCAGACAACTCCAGCTCCAGCGGTCACATCCAAATCTCTGTCCAACTCTGTTCCCGCTCTGGTCGAGCCCGCAGGCTTACCCCGGAGCAAGAAAATGATGTTAGAGTGCCTCAGACTGTTGCATGATGATTGAGGTAAAGTTCCAATCAAGGAGCATTTGGGCCCGTTGAAGAGGTCCCGGACAACTCACAGTACTGGGGGTCGCAGCCACCTCCACCATGATGAGAAAATTCCTATAGCTGCTGGCACCGGGCTGTGAATTCAAGTTCAAGAGTTCATCAAAACTTCATACCCGCAAGGGAGAACGCTGAGACGAGTCACTTTTGAACACTCTGATGGCACAGTTCACCCTCAGAAGGAAACATTTTCATTTGATAATAATAACGTTATACCTGAGAAGACATGCCAACACACGATGGGTTGCTCCGGCATTCATGCCGACGAGTTATACTATCGTGCTGGGGTACGAATAAATCTCAAAAAGGAGTTCCCTAGAATTGAACACACATTGTTTGTGTTCCAAGCTGATCAGGGCGGTGTTGTTCAAATGCAACTGCACCGAGACGGCTCCAAGGAAGGCATCAGTCTTTGACAGGCTCAGCACCGAAATGCCAAAGCCCAGGTCGAGGCACTTCTGTAGAAGAAGATCAGTATCCATGGTGATGAATTGCTAAGAGTCACCATCAACATGACTAGCAAAGGGACGTCGACACGTGCCATTCCTGGGGTACCTTAACGAATAACTCGGTTACGGACCGGGACTATCAGACGACCCAACTATGGCAAAGTACAGTGGGGGTTACCCTCGAATGACGAAGTGTCAGACGCCAGCTCTGCAATTGCTTCCGATAACACGGTTTCTAGTGAGGGACAACCCCGTGAGGCACTCATGATCAGTGTAGAACAGGTGGCTAAAATGCTTGAAGAGGCTATGACCAAGCAAAAGGAGAATTTTAAGTTCGAGATGGAGATGACCATGTAGCAAATGAGAGAGATGCATGACCAGCAAATCCAAGCGCTAACGAACCGCTAGGGTGAATCCAGTCATCGCAATAATGTCAACCAAATAGACAGCGATATGGACAGGGAGGAAGACCGAAACGCCGATAACCCCCCTGATAAACATAATGCGGGAGGTAGCTTCGAGAACACCAGTGGTAACACTGTCATCCCTCCTCAAAGTCACCCGAACGAGGATGTGAGTGAGAATAAGAAGATAAAGGACCTCGAGAGTAAGATCACCACCTTGATTTCCGCCCAAGAAGTAAAGAAAATAGATATACCATGTCCGTACCCAAGGGAGTAGGAATCAATCCCGTATCTGGTGAAGTTCAATCTAATAAACTTTACGCCGTTCGACAGTAAGGGCTCACCCACTCAGCATTTGATCTACTTCAAGTCCCACATGGGGGTTATTTCTAATAACAAGCCCTTGATGGTTCGGTCATTCATTGGCACTCTTCGAGGAGCTGCCTTTGATTGGTACTGCTGTCCCAAGCTGGGGAGTGCTAATAGCTGGGTTGATATGGAGACCTTGTTCCTTGCTAATTTCTTCAATGACGATATCGAGATATCCATCGGAACATTGTTGGATGAGAAACAGAAGGACGGAGAGATGGTGGACAGCTTCGTCAAGCAATTTCGAAACAAAGCAATGAATTGTCAAGACCCGATAACTGAGGGGTTCATTCTCCAGACCTGCCACAACAACCTTTTGTTGGACGTGCTGGAAGGAATGGGAACGATGCCGTCCAAGACATGGAAAGACTTGAAGGTGTGCGGGGAGCAAACCAAGCGATTTCTTAGGAGGAAAAAGGTAGAAAGAGGCTAACAAACGACAGATGCTCATAAACGGAGTTTCATCCCATGTGGCAAAGGGAAGGATCAGGTGAAGGCAGTGGGTGCTAATCAAACATTCTAGTTGTAGCCGCAGCAGCAACTGTAACAGCGAGCGCAACAACAATCGCAGCACCAATAGCAGCAACGCCCTCAAAAGCAGAAGTTGTCAGAATTGAGGTTCCCCAAAGCCTATTCCTTCAAGGAAGACGTGGTTCCCGGTATTTTCAAATACCTCTTGGAGAACAATAAGATCCAGCTGTCACCGATCGTGAATCAGGAGGAGGCAAATAAGGTCACAGATCTGAGGTACTGCGCATTCCACAGAGCGGTTCACCATCCAACGAAGGCGTGCTACCATCTCAAGGATAAGATCCAGGCCTTAATCGATGTAGGGGTCATTACCCCAAAGTAGTCTAAAGAAAAGAAAGTAGGGGCAAATGCAATATCTATCAGCTTCGAATTGGTGCCTTTAACGTGGTTTCAACTAGAGCCCGTCATTAAAGTAGGGATGAAGATGGTGAATGATGATCCTCATGTGCAACACAAAAAGATGCTTGTGCCACATACCACCTCAAACGGTGAAATTCTTTGGGTTCACCCTGACTTGCTCGAAGATGATCAGTGGGTGGCCTCTTTATTTGGGAAGAAATCAAAGGCCAAGGGGAAACCATGTCATGCCACTTCAGCAATCCTGAGTGAGAATGATGAATAGATAATGACATTCTAGCTTTCTAAAGAGGAACATGAAGTCTTCGCCACTAGGAGCAGACACGAGTACAAATACAAGTATCCCAAAGCTTCTAATCCAAATGTTAAGATGTTGACAGAGCTAGAAATGGCAATGACTCCTCCTACTCGCGCTGACAAATCACTGTAGTAGGCGATCGCCAAGGAGGACATAGCCAAACTGAAGGAGAAGTAACCCCAACATCAGGAGGTTCAAGTCCTGAAGCAGTCTCGATTCAATCGTTCGATTGGAAGGAACAAATCAGGAAGTTCAAGCTCCTCGTACTGCTTCAATGTCATGGCCCAATTGGCTAACATCCCAGCAAGGATAATCCTCTATGAGCTACTACAGTTGTCTAAACAGACAGAGAGGACCTTCAGAAAGCCCTGGCTGACTCTGAAGTGTTCCTCACTTAGATCAAGCCAAGTCCCGAAGAGCCAAAGTTTTCAACCCAGCAATGCAACCTCGCAACTAAGCCCTTCCCGTGCATTACTTTCACTAAGGAAGACATGCAGACGAAAAACTCAAAGCATGGCAGGCCGCTGTATTTTACCGGGTACATTAGCTCCAGCGAAGTCAACCGAATCTAAGTTGATCTAAGTTCCGCTGTGAGTATCATGCCCCTCGCCTGATGTATAGTCTCAGGATTCCTGCCAGTAAATTGGCATCTACAGGCATGGTGATTTATGGATTTAACACCATTGGGTCTCGACAGCTAGGTAAAATCTGGGTAAAGGGCCAAATGGGAGATCTAAAATATGTGGACACGAATAATGAAGTCAAGACGGTGGTTGCAGATAAGTAACCATTTAAGAGATTGGAGAACTACTTTACTAACTCCCTCCTTTATGGTGATGAGTCTGATACTGAATCGTCGACCCAAGGCACGGACAGTGGTGAGAAAACTGATACTTAAGCTAGGCTTAATTGCAATAGTGGTTTTGTCATAAATGATATTGTACCTTTTGTAGTCAATCTTAACAATGGAGAATCGTCAGATGAAAGTTGTAATTGGCAACTTACCAACAATAAAATAAATAAGGATTTAGAGTGCTCGCTGTCTCTTACTGATGTGATGAAAAGATTGTATGATGGCCCCGAGTTGCACATGCCCATTAGGTCTTTTTGTGTAACATAGAAGTGTTTCCGGGACTCTTTCGGGACAACGTTCATTATTCTGAGTAAAACAGGTGATGAAAAGAATTTGGTCTATGGTAAAGGAAATGCGATTCCAGCACTAGACAACTTTTCGAGAGAGGATGTTAATGATGATAAGCCTGGCTCTCGCCTATTCAGATATAGTTCAGAAGTGCATAATCACATGAAGAGATGGGGTATGACCTTGCGTGATGAGAGGATCTTTATTTCAGATGAGGTCCTCAAGTCCCACCCAAAGCTGCACGTGTCCCAAAGGGGAAACCCGATAATTACTATAGATTCAGGAGAGGACTAGGGTATGTATCTTCTTCAGAAGATGAATGCTGTTGGTTGATCGATAACCAATTATCCGATGTGAGAAATAGATATTCATCTGACTCCTCTGTTTGGGATTCTGACGTCAGCATCGGTGAAATATTCAAGGGTCTGATGTTGAATATGACTACAGCCAACCCTATCACGATGGAGGACGATGAGGAGATATGAACATTGAAAGACCCGTGGATCCATCACCTCAATATGCAATATGGAGACCGGTTTGAGCAAAGAGAACCCCCCACCGAGGATGAAGTGGTCCAGGTCAATATGGGTGACAAAGCGCATCCCAAGCCCATAATCATTAAAAAGCGCATCCCAAGCTCATATTCATTGGTAACAGTCTCTCTCCGAAAGAAAAAGAAGAGTTGATTGCTCTCATCAGGGAATATATCGACGTCTTCACTTGGAACTACGAGGACATACCAGGACTCGACCCCCATGTGGTGACGCACCGTCTCAACATCAAGATGAATGCCAAACCCGTCAAGCAACAGCAAAGACGGCTTTGCCTGCAGATTATGGAAGTAATTGTAGCAGAAGTGAAAAGGCTTATAGACTCGGGTTTTATCAGGGAAGAACAACATCCAGATTGCATGGCGAATATTGTTCTAGTTCTAAAGAAAAATGGGACAATCAGAATCTGCATCGATTACAGAGATTGGAACGCCACATGCCCAAAAGATGACTTTCCACTTCCAATCACTCACGTTATTATTGACAATTCGTATGGATTCGAGAGAATGTCTTTCATGGATGGGTTTTCGGGTTATAATCAAATCAAGATGCACCCGAATGATGAAAAACACACGGCGTTCAGAACTCCCCTCGGTGTCTTCTGCTACACGGGCATGCCATTCATGCTGAAGAATGCAGGCGCTACATATCAACGGGCAATGACAAGGATTTTTCAAGAATATCTTTGGAAAACGGTCGAATGCTATGTTGATGACTTAGTTGTGAAGAGCCACAATAAAAATGACGACATTAGAGACCTGAGGACAATGTTCGATCTCATGTAGAGTCATCAGCTAAAGATGAACCCTACAAAATTCTTCCTCGAAATGTCCAGCGGCAAATTCTTTAGATTCGTTGTCACCATTAGGGGTATTCATATTGATCCAGATAAAGTGAAGGCAATACATGAATTGCAACCCTCGAAGAACCTAAGAGAACTCAGAGGGTTACAGGGGCGATTAGCTTATATCTAATGATTCATATTGAATCTCTCCAGAAAAAGCCAGCCGTTCTCCAAGCTAACTAAGAAAGGCATGTCATTTGTCTGGGACGACGCCTGTCAAAAGGCATTCGAGGATATCAAAGCATATCTAGCGAATCCTCCTGTTCTCGTTGCACCACAATCGGGTAAACCGCTCTTGATTTACACCAAGGTGACGAACCATTCGTAAAGACCTTTACTCGTGCAAGACGATGACAATAGTCACAAATAGACAGTGTATTACCTGAGCTGGACTTTAGTAGGTATTGAATCCCACTATCCGATGATCAAGAAGCAGTGCCTTACGTTGGTTTTCACAATTTAAAAGATGCGGCGCTACTTAGTTGAACAGATGATTTATGTTATCTCCAACATAAATCAGTCTGGATATTCATAACGTAACTAGGTTCCACGAGTTAGCATTTGGCAAAATGGGCCTTGCTCTTGTCTCAATACGACCTACACTTCAAGCAACAGAAGTCTGTTAAGGGACATGCAATTTGCAATCTCTTAGTAACTAACCTAATGACAGATGCAGCTGAAGTATATGCTGACTTGCCAGATGTAACCCACGAAGTCAACACTACATCGTATCAGCAAGTGTGACAATTGTACTTTGATGGAGCTTCTCGAGCAACTAACGTGGTAAGCATCCTGGGATGTTCTAAGATTTCTTCCAGAGTTAGAGTTATCTTAGTTTCTCTAGGGAAGCATGGAATGCCTCGTGCTTACTCACTAACTAAGCCGTGCTCCAATAACGTAGCTGAGTACAATGCGTTACTTATTGGATTCAGTTTCGCCAAAGAGCTGGGGGTCAAATATCTCGAAGCCTTTGCGGATTCCCAAATCATAGTCAGACAGATCTGTGGAGACTACGAAGTCAAGAATCCAGACTTGATTCCGTATCACCATGCGGCCGTCGAGATGGTGAGCTTATTTGAAGAATTTTTCATTGAGTATATTCCACGCCTCCAAAATGCATACGTTGATGCATTGGCAGTGTTAACAGTATCGTTAGCGTAACCTCCCGAGACTGAAAAATTACTCACTGTGAGAACTCACCAACTATTTGTTCTGAAATATGATGAGGAGGAGGACGACAAGGTGGTGGTCATCAAAGAGGTGTACACAACCCAAGTTGAATTGGAGCCCTGGGATTGGCGTTTCCCTATAATCGACTATGTCAGATATGGTATTTTGCCAGAAGATGTAAAAGAGAGGGAATTGACCCGATGAAGAGCGCTGAGGTTCCTTTATGATGCAGAGACCCAGCTGTTATATCGCCGTAGATACGATGGCTTGCTGCTCTGGTGCCTTTCTAACAAGGGAGCGGAAGAAGTCCTCAAGGAAGCACACGGTGGAGACTTTATGATCGTATTAGAAGAATGAGATATTTCTGGCCAACGATGATTAATGATGCGATCGAGTACGCTCGAAAATGCCACGCTTGTCAAATACATGCGAATTACATGCATCAACCCCAGAGCATTTGCATCCTTTGGCTAGATCTTGGCCTTTCGAGACGTGGGGGATTGACATCGTGGGTCCTATTTTCCCTTCGTCAGTTAAAGGTGATCGGTTCATTCTCGCAATTACCAATTACTTCTCCAAGTGGGCTGAAGTAATTCCATCTAAAGAAGTGAAAATAAACAATGTCATTAGGTTCATCCAGCATCACGTCATCTATCGACATGGCGTGCTGAGACAGATCATACATGACAATGGTCCTCAATTCGTCAGCAACACCTTCATTAGGTTTTGTGAGAAGTATAAGATTCAAGACCTCTTGTCAACAGCTTATAATCCCACTGCAAACAGATTAGCGGAGGTGTTCAACAAGACAATCATTAAGATCTTGTTGAAACTCTTGAAGACCAATAAACGTGATTGAGATGATAAATTCGGAGAAGCACTCTGGGCGTATCGCACCTCAATACGCACGCTTACCGGAGCTACCCCATATTCTCTGGTATACAGATGCGAAGCTGTACTTCTATTAGAAATTCAAATTCCATCACTTCGTATCACTCTTGCAACTAAGATAACGATGGAAGAACAACATCGGAGATGCCTTAAAGAGCTCGAGATGTTGGATGAAAAATGCCTGGAAGCTCAACAACACATCAAGTTTTACCAAGCCAGAATGTCAAGGGCTTTTAACAAGAGAGTCTGACAGAGAAGCTTTAAGGATGGAGATCTGGTCCTCACTGCTCGACGACCAATAATTCTCGACTCTAAGAAAAAGGGTAAGTTTGAACCTAAATGGGAAGGACCATTCGTGATAGACATAGTCTATTCGAATGGTGCGTATCGTTTAATCATCCAAAATGGTGATAGGCAATTAATGCCGATAAATAGGAAGTTCCTTAACGAAAACTATCCTCAGTATATTTAGGATAATCCATTTTCATAGGAAGTTCCTCAAGGAATATTTCACCCATTGTCCTGGAGGATATCTTTAAATCTGTTCTCTATCATAAATTCCCTCACTGATCAAATTCATTGACGGTAAGTCCACTAAAAATCTTTCTAGTTCAATCCACCAGCAAAATCTTATCTTGATTCCTTCCACGAACAAGAAGTCCACTTTCAATGCTAAGGTCCCCTTGCGATAAACAGAAGGGCTCCATCCTTTCCTCTTCGGTCACGCCTTCCTAAGGTTAGGGTTGAAGCTAAATTTTCATCTCGATAAACGAGAAAGTCATTTTTAGATTAGATAACAAATCCTATAAAAGTGAAAATTATATAAATCTTTTCAATTTTCGTAGTGGAGATCTCACTCTTAGTTTTCACCTCTTAAGATTCGTGAAGTGGAGATCCTCCTTTTAGTTTCTTTTGCACTGGAGATAGAATATAAAATTCTTCCTCTCCAGAAGCAAGAGATAGAATATAAAATTCTTCCTCTTTTGTCTTAGGGTTCGTCTTTAGCCTAGAAAGAATACCTGGAGGTAGGATATAAAATCCTTCCTCTCTAGCATTGGGAGATAGAATATAAAATTCTTCCTTTCCCACATCAATTTTACCTTTTCAAAATTTCCTTTCCACTGGAGATAGAATATAAAATTCTTCCTCTCTGCCATCGGGAAACAGAATATAAAATTCTTCTTTTCCCACATCAATGTTCTCTAATCCTTCAATCCAGGATTCATCTTAGAGAATTTTATCCTGAAGCCTAAGTAGGGATAGGCCAACGCCTAACACGCATTGCCAGTTTAGTCTTTTACCAATTGAAGAAGACACCAAGATTCATCTTGAAAAATTTTATCATGAATTCTAAGTAGGGATAAGTCTACACCTAACACGCGTTGCTAGTTAGTTCTTAACCATAAAAAGAATGAAAGCCCCCATATTAAAAATTGTGGCAGATTGTTATTAATAACACCACAATCCACACCTTACACGTGTAGAGAATTTTATCCTGAATCCTAGGTAGGGACAAGCCAACACCTAACACGCGTTGTCGGTTTAGTCTTTTACCAATTGAAAAAGACACCCGAATCTAAGTCGGGGGAAATTTATTCCAAAGCCTAAGTAGGGATAAGTCTACACCTAATACGCGTTGCCAGTTAATTCTTAACCGTAAAAAGAACGAAAGCCCACATATTCAAAATTGTGGCAGATTGTTATTAATAACACCACAATCCACGCCTTACACGTGTGGGGAGTTTTATCCCAAATCCTAAGTAGGGATAAGCCTACGCCTAACACGCGTTGCCGATTTAATCTTTTACAGATTAAAGAAAACACCCGAATCCAAGTCAGGTGTAGGCGTTAAAAATTGCCTATAAGTGCTCGAACGTGACTCGTGACGATGGATTAGCAATCGACGACCCATCCGACGATGCGACCAAGAACCGCTGAGATCGTAACTGCGCCGCGAAACGCATAAACCGAGTCGATGAATGCATGAAGCGAATCGGCAAGGCGTGCAAGTCAGTGAAGCGATGAATCGTGAAATATATCGAATGATGAAGCTTCAAATCAGCGAGTTTTGATAGGACAAATCAACCGGATTCAAATGTCGACGAGACGAGATCAACCAGACTCGAACGACGACAGAATTGAGTCAACTGAACTCTAGAATTGACGAGACAGTCAACTGGGCCTAGGAATCAAGGCGACCGGATAAACCAGGCTTAAAAAGTTACCAGAACAGGGCTGCGAGGAAGGCTGAAGCTGAGAAGACTCAGCCAAGACCGAGGCAACTCGGCCTTGGCCGAGACAGCTCGGACAAGACCAAGACAATCACGGCCAAGACCGAGGTGACTCAACCATGGCCGAGGCACCTCGGCCAAGGCCGAGCCATGTGCTCCTGTAACCGTTCCCCCCTCTCTCATTTGCTTATAAATAGTGAGGGGGGTCTCAGTTGTAAAAGGTTAGAATTTTTCTACTTCTGGGCTGGATTTGTGAGAGCTTTTTGCATAGATCTGAGCTTTTGCAAAGGAGAAAATTCAGATCTACATCCTGTTCAAGTGAAGAACTCATCCTAACTTAGATCCACGCAGTGAGGAGAAGATTTGGAGGAGATCCAGACTAGATCCACGTCGATTTAGGTCAGATCTACAGGTTTACCTGCTAGATTAAGTTTCGTCTTAATCTCAAGGTTCGTGCGTGACTTCGCTTGGTTGATTTCACCCACTCCGGCGATCATCTCCTTCGTGAGTTGATCCCCGTCGGCAGTTATTTCTTTTGTGAAATAATCACCATAGATCTGTAGATCTAGCATCAGGATCTGATCATGTGGCGATCCACGGATAGAAAAAAGAGTCCCCGGCACAGGCCAAGAACCCACACAAGCGAGGATCTGATAAACAGATCTTGCGTTTGTTCACAAAGGGCGATAAAGTTATAATCTTATTTGATTTTTCATTGTAAGCCTTATAAAAAGGCGATCTTTTTACTTAAATTTTTTTGTAAGCAAAAAAGCTATAACAAGTTCAATCAATGTAAATCAAAACAACTTTCCCCGCGAACAAGCTGGCAACCACAGTGGGAGCCAATGGTCTCGCTGATGAGATCGTCGTGTCACAACAGCGGATCGCGGTTCCAACCAAGGAAGAGGTCGAATATGAGTTTGACCAGCCCACAACCTCAGTCCCCTCGGCATCAGGGATGACTGCCGATGACGAGCCCACACTCTCGAAGAGAGCACAGTAGCACGGTGAACGAGCATGGCACGTAGATTCACTAAGGCTATGCAATCAATGGATGGGATTTGCTATGAGGCAGATCTAAGATCTAGATTGACTCAGAGGCTTCAGCCTCAGATGGTTAGCAGCCCCACCAAGCCGTCGACAAATGAATGGGTCTGAGTCAAGCATAACCGTTTAACGCTTCAGGACTGCATCTGGAAGCACCACGCACTCCTTGCGTAGGCACGGGCTTTGGTGCAAGAAGCCTGAAAATTGAAGAAAGAGGAGGTGGCCATGAAGCCACTGACAATCAGCCGAGTCTGGAGGCCAAAAACTAGCGCTCCAAATCTAGTCACCACGGCGCCAACACCGAAAGCTGCCAGCGCCCCAACTTCAGTCACCCACGTGCCGAGGCCACTGTCTGCGTCCACGTCCAAACTTCCGACTAAGCTGGTTCCTACTTCAACCAGCAATCCAACAATCACAGAGCACCACGGCCAGTTACAAGATGGTCGAGGTAAAATTCTGATCAAAGAATTCTTAGGTCTGTTGAGGAAATTAGGAGACACTCCTGATGCAGGAGGTCGCACCCACCTCAAAGACCGGGAGACCCTTGCAGCTTTACGCACCAGACTGCGGATCGAAGCTCAAGAGTCCATCGAGACTTCACGCCCACACAGGCGAACATCGAGACGAGTCACTTTTGCTAGCTTTGATAAAGCAGTCTGCCTTAGAAAGAGACGTTTTCGTTTGATGACAATGACGTTATACTTGAGAAGTTGTGCCAACACACTATGGAATGCTCTGGCATTCATGCTGATGAATTGTTCTATTGTGCTGGGGGTACGACCAAATCTCGAAAGAGGAGTTCACCCGAGAAGCCTGCGCAGTGCCTCTGTTTCAAGTTGATCAAGGCGGTGCTATTAGAATTTAGCTACAGCAAAGTAACTCCAGAAAGGGTGTTGGTCTCTGACAGACTTGGTGCCAGACTGCCGAAGCCCAGGTCAAGATGCTTCTGCAGGAAAAGGTCAGGGTCTTAAAGGGACAAATTGCCGAGAGTCACCAACAACATGACGGGCAGAGAAATATCGACTCGTGCTAGTCCCCGACCATCTGACCGGATAACTCGGTTGCATACCGGGGCCATTCGACGTTTCAATTATGACAATATCCTACAGGGGTTGCCGTCAGACGATGAAGTGCCAGATGTCGGCTCTGCACTAGCTTCGGACAACACAGTTTCTAGTGAGGGACAGCCCCGTGAAGCACTCATAATCAGTGCTGAGCAGGTGGCCAAAATGCTCGAAGAAGCAATGACCAAACAGAAGGAAAACTTCAAGTTCGAAATGGAGATGGCCATGTAGCAGATATGAAAAATACATGACCAGCAAATTCAAGCACTGACCAACCATCATGGTGAATCTAGCTGTTGCAACAACATCAATTAAGTTGAAAGCGACACAGACAGGGATGAAGACCGCGGCGCCAATAATCCCCCTGAAGAACGAAATGCTGGGGGTAGCCAGGAGAATGCCAGTGGCAACATCGTAGCCCCTGAAAATGAGAAGATAAAGGACCTCGAGAGTAAGCTCAACAGTTTGGTTTCAGCTCAAGAGGTGAAGAAAACTGGAATACCATATCCGTACCTAAGGGAGTGGGAGTCGATCCCATATCCGTCGAAGTTTAGTCTGACCAACTTCATGCCATTCGACGGAAAGGGGCCCCCCACCCAGCATCTGATTTACTTCAAGTCTCACTTGGGGGTTATTTCTAGAAACAAAACCTTGATGGTTTGGTCATTCGTTCGCACCCTTCGAAGAGCTGCTTTCGATTGGTGCCACCGTCTCAAACTAGGGAGGGTTACTAGTTAGGATGACATGGAATCCAAGTTCCTTGCAAACTTCTTCGATGACGACACTGAAATATCCATGGGGACATTATTGGATGAGAAGCAAAAGGACGGAGAAGCAGTTGACAGCTTCGTCAAATGGTTCTGAAACAAGGCGATGAATTTGCAAGATTCGAAAACTGAGGAGTTCATCCTCCAAACCTACCACAACAACCTGTCGTCGGATGTGCTCGAAGCGATGGGAACAGCACCGTCCAGTACATGGAAGGATTTGAAGGTGCGTGGGGAGCAAGCTGAGCGGTTTCTCAAGAGGAAGAAGGTAGAAAGAGGCCAGCCGCCGGAAGAAGCTCCTAAACGAAACTTCATCCCATGCAGCAAGGGGAAGGAGCAAGTGAGAATAGCGGTTGCGAACCATACATTCCAGCTGCAACCGCAGCTACAATCACAACAGCGAGCGCCACAACAGTTATCGCTCCAATGGCAGTAGAGGCCACAGTAGCAGAAAACTCCCTGGTTCTAGATTCTCCAAACTATACTCCTTCAAGGATGAAGTGGTTCATGGGATCTTCAAATACATCTTGGATAACAACAAAATCTAGCTCCTACCGATCATGAATCTGGAGGAGGCCAATAAGGTCACAGATCCAAAGTACTGCGCCTACCATAGGGCGGTGCACCACCTGACGAAGGTATGCTATCCATGTCAAGGATAAAATCCCAGCCTTGATTGATGTGGGAGTCATTACCCTGAAGCCTTCCAAAGAGAAGAAAGTGGGGGCGAACGCCGTATCTATCA
>JBAKGM010000081.1:9304936-9317660 GCA_037177215.1 Asparagus racemosus | reverse complement strand
GTTATATAAGTACATAAGTATAATTATATATATGTATATTGCATCTAGTATATATAAGTACATCATATAAGTAAAGTATATAACTATACTTAAATAACTATAATATAAGTGTCAAACAAATACATATATAACTATATAATACATATTTATAAGTAAGTAATATATACTTATGTGATTCTCCCTCTCTCAAGTTATGACTTATAAGTATATACAATATACTTACATATAATATATAGCTATATACTAATATGTAAGTATATACTAATACATACCTATATAAATATAATAAGATTAATCTTATTTTTTTACAATTTTTTGCAAAAAAAAAAAAATTCGGGCCGACCCGAAGCTCGACCCGATTTGGCCCGAAGCCGAACTCGAGCCTGGCCCGGGCACCCTGGGTCTGGGTCCGGGCTAAGCATTTTGCCTCAGACCTGAAAATCTAGGCCGGGTCGGGCCAGGCTGGCCCATTTGGACAGGCCTACACTAGGGCCAGTCTAGTATTGTTTGAGCCTATAATAAGTTGTTTATATACGTAACTTATAAAAATAACTTATATAAATTGCTTTAAAATAGTCATTCGGCAATCATATATCAAAATTGCTGAAAAATAGTCGTTCGGCAATCATATATCAAAATCTACTTTCAAAAGCTACCACGGTGTCAAGCAAACTTGTACTTAAAGTATGTTGTGAAAAGATAAAGGTCATATATGGTGTATAAACTTTAAAAAAAAAAGTTGTTTTTAAAAGCATCATGAAGTTGTTATAAAAGCATCTCCTTAAAAACAAAAGTCCTTTAAATAAGCATTAAAAAAAAAGAATCACCAAACTCCATGATTGACTACTTCTCAATAAATAAGTAGAAGCATCCCAGAAAATGCAGTGCCAAATTGGCCTTGGCCAATCTGATATTGCTAGAGCTTATAATAAGTTGTTTATAAAAGGAGCTTATATAAGCAACTTATATAAACTGCTGAAAATGACAGTTTGATAATCAAATATAAAAAATTGCTTAAGAAGTAGCTAATGTGTTTGGTAGATTTATGCTTAATGAGTTAAGAGATAGAAAAAATATATGGTATATAAACTAAAAAAAACAAAATATACTTTTAAAAGCATCCTCAAGTTGCTTCTAAAAGCACCCTCTTAAAAGCAGAACCGGTTGCAATAATAATGCTAAAAAAAATTCATCAAACACAACTTATGGTTGCTTCTTGAAAAAATAAACAGAAGCACCATAAAAAAAAGAAATACCAAACTAACCCTAATGTTTGCAGACATGAAACGATTTACCTATTTTATTCATTTAAGCTTTCAAAATAAATTTTGTGCATCTCTTAAACTTTCAAATAAACAAGAAATAATTTACTCATATAGACTTATCTTAAATTTAGTCCCTCTAACCATTACACAAAAACTCCGAAGTTATGATGAGATCGAGGATTATATTATTATATTAATTCTAACATGCCCCCGCAAGTTGAACGCCCTTTTTTATGGGCTGAAATCTGAACTCACGTAGCAGTGTCAATTTTAAGAAAATCCGTTTAAAATTCGTGGCCTGGGATTTGAACCTGGGTTGCTCTGATACCATCTTAAATTTAGCCCCTCTAACCATTACATCAAAACTCTGAAGTTTCGGTGAGGATCGAACGTTATAGTTTTATATTAATTCTAACATGCCCCCGCAGGTTAAGCGCCCTTTTATGGGTCGAGACCTAGACTCATGCAATGGTGTCAATTTTTAGAAAATCCGCTTAAAATTCGTAGCCGGTGGAATTCGAATCTGGATTGCTCTAATGCCATCTTAAATTTAATCCCTCTAACAATTACATCAAAACTCCGAAGTTATGGTGAGGATCGAGAATTATAATTTTAAATTAATTCTAACAACTTATAAAAAGGCTAAACAATCAGAGTGATGTTTTTCTGTACACTCCTCTTATTAGTTTGGTATTTTCTAGCTTTGATGACTTTGTGGTATTTTTTTTCTAAAGCCAAATGTGCAATTTGATCCACAATTTCGTCACCAGCGAAAAGAGTCACAAAATATTTTTCCTCCTTGCAGTTTTTGGCCTCTCAAACTTTCTTCTCGTTATGTTGGGAGGTAATACCCTCTCCTTTCTCTTCTTTGTTCTAAAGTTTACTTCCTTGGAGTAGACTTAGGGGAGAGCATTCAATTTGTTCGGCCGGTTTCAATTATTTTTCATCATACCGAGACCGAACCGTAGTGTCAAACCGAAACTAGACCGAACTGAGTTTTTTCCGTTCGGTTCGGTTCGGTTCGGTTCGGCCAGTTATTTGGGCTGTTATGAGCTTCGCCCGCGAATAGCAACAAGCGGAGATGACCACTGCACAGGCCCAAACAGTAAAAGAGAAGAACTGAAATAGCATCACTCCAAGCGGAGAAGGAAGGAAGAAAGAAAGAAAAGAGAGAGGTGAAGTTCTTGAGAGTTAACCTGTCACAATAACTCACCTCGCAATTCGTAAGTGGAAAAGAAGTGCATTTTACTTTAACAGGGCTTGTTTGGATTTGGTGATGGTGAAAAGAAGTTAAGGGAGACAAGGTGAGAGAATGGAAGGGAAGGGAAGAGAATTTCCTTTCCCTTGGTTACACCCCAATTTGGGGGGTAAAGGAGGTTAACAAATTTTAAAGCTATTAGGGGGTGAACCAAGGGGAAAGGGGGTGAATACTTCACCTCCTAAATGTTTTCCAAACAAGGTGAAGAGTTCCCCTAACCTCCCTTCACCCTCATTACCCTCAATCCAAACATACCCATACAAGAGTCCAGAGAGAAGTAGAAGGGCCAGCCTATCTATCCCCTGTTCTTGCTAATATTTCGGTGAGCCAGCTGTTATTGTGATGGGACTTGAAAAATCACGAGTACATTGTGTGGGTCCCATAGAGAGTGTGTGAGAGGCCATTAGGTGTGTTAACTGGGTGCCCTTGAAACGGGTGTTCGGTCAGTTCGGTAAATTCGAGTTCAACGGAACTTAACCCGATCCGATCCGAATTCAATGTAGAACCGAACCAAACTGTAAAATAACAGGCGGTTCGGTAGGTTAGTTCCCTCAACCCTAAGTGAACTCAATATTTTTGCATAAACTTAAGCATAGTTAGTAGCCTTATACCAATGTGCCAAATAATTTCTAACACTTTCCTCATGAATAATATATCACTAATAGCATTACGTGAGGTTTCCTTTTTTTTCTGTGGCAGGGAGGTTTTTGAATCTAATTACACATTCGACTCAGGAAAAAAAAACCAAAACCTCATAGAGCAAGGAAAAAAAACTACCAAACTGATAAAAGGAAATTAAAAAAACAACAATGTGGTTAAAGGAAATTAAATAGTCCTGTAGGACGACAAGTTTATAGGAGACATCATTTGTTCGTAGACCGACAAGTTTATATGAGGCATCCTTTGTTCCTTTGTTTGAATAGACATAGTTTACATGAGTCATAGTTTATAGGGTAAATTGCCCAAAAAAAAGCTCTACTGTTTCACTACCATTGCAAAAAAAGTGACATCTATTTTAAAACCGAGCAAATAAACGTATTTAAATGTTGCAGATCGGTGCCAAGTTAAAAAAAATCTAGAAGGCGTTGGTATCCAAGAATATCACATAACACAGGATACTAAAGTGCAACTTTTAGAAACTTTATGGTATTAAAGTAAATTTATTTACAAAATGAGGATATTTATATGCAACATTAGGTAAATAATCGGGCGCCACCATGCAACATTAATTAAACCAGAGGGTATCAAAGTGTGACATTTTGAAACTTTGAGGCATTTATCTATAATATTTAAATACTTTGAGGCCTTTATTTGCTCGGTTTTAAAATAGAGGTTACTTTTTTTGCAAAGTTAATGAAACAATAGGGCATTTTCTTGCAATTACCCTATCAACTATGACTCATGTAAACTATGTCTATTCAAACAAAGGAACAAATGATGCCTCATATAAACTTGTCAGTCTACGAACAAATGATGTCTCATATAAACTTGTCGGCCTACAGGGTTGGACTATTTACAACTCCAATTGCATGTAAGTGGGTTATTTTTCTATTTTCAAGTGCTTGTTGATTCACTAGTTGCAATTGCATCCTTTCCCTTTGAACAACTTATCTTTACATTGTGGACAAATTTTCAAAATAGACCATTTTAGGAATTTATTTTAAAAAAACGATCCATTTGCAATTTATTCACTATTTTCGACCTGGTTTCAACCAGTTGGCTGAAACTAGGTCAAAAATGGTGAATGAAACTTCATGATATTTCAAATCCCGTGAAGTTTAGTGCCTAATCACCTAACCTAATTACTTTTTAGTATGATTAATCATGCACTAAACTTCACGGGATTTTAACTCCAGCGAAGTCTTCGAACTTTAATTATCATTTCGATCCAGTTTCAATCAACTGGCTGAAACGAGGTCTAACAATTAAATCTAAAATGAATCATTTTTTACAAATAAATTCCTGAAATGAAAATTTGTCCTTACGTCGTCCGTTCTTGGGTCAGAGATCAGAAATAAGAGATGGTGGAGAAAAAGCAAAAGAAAAAGAAAAAAAAAACCCAAGCTTTAACCTTTTTCTTTTACCATTCTTGATTCTCCTAGGTACTGGAAACCTTGCCTTGGCTCAGGGTGAAGCTTAGATTCTCCATCCGTAGTCTAAAGTGGAAGCTTTTTAGACTCTCGAGGTCCCAGTTAAACAGGACCCTGGCACCAACTGTTTGTTTCTTTGCCTCTTCAATTTCTAGAAGCCACTTGCAAATTTTGGATGATGAGAATACAGTCATCGTATCACTTGAAATTTCCACAAAAGCCATCAGCCGTTCGATTTATTCGTTTTGTTCTCTTGAAGGGTCATCAACTTTGTCTTTTGGGTTTGATTATATATTACCATGGTAGTGTATTTTGTTACTTAATCCACACCGAACCTGTTTGTGTGCTAGAAATTCAAACGATGAAGCTCTATGAGGACATATTAATGAAGAAGATCCTGCAGACCCATGTGCCAGATAAATGCCGTATCGATTCTCGCCCATTGCTCCGTCTTGCTGGAGAGATTGTGCATTGCATTACAACCAAAGATGTATCAATTCCTTATCCCCTTAAATTTTTTTTTTTTTTTTTTGGGTTTATTGATTAAACTGTTTTGTTCTCATTAACTGTTATGAGTCACACGTACCTGTAGGGGAGAAAATTATCGGATACTATAGGAGAAGTTTGGCCGGACAAGCATAAAGAATTAGCGCACTTGATCCGTCTCGTATCGACGGAGGTATTGGAACATGACATAACAACTCAAAACTTCTTTATTGTCATCGATCGGCAAATTTTCTTATGACCGTAATGTCAAATGGCAGATGCTGCGAGGTAAGGGTGGAGATCGTTCTTCGTCGCATTTAACAACCATGGCTGTGTTAGAGCTACTGGGGAATCGATCGTGGGGCACAAAAGTTACCATCGTTCTGTCTGCATTGGCAAATTGCTACGCGGAGCTCTGGCTTATACTGGAACATTCTTCGACAAACGTTCTGGCCTCGTCGGTAGCGAGACTGAGAGGAGTGAACAGTTTTGGCGCCATGGAATCATTTGAACGTCGATTTAGGGCCCTCGGATATCTGTTTGAGAGAATGGCCGATGTGGCGAAATGCATAGCAGACTTTGAAGTTCTCCCGGAGCAGGACGTAGCGCTTGATTTCGAGGCAATGGCGGCAGTGAAGCCTCATATCCACGCGGCTTCTTATTGGGTGATCAGGAGTTCGGTGGCGTGTGCTCGTCAAGTCACTGGGATGATCTCGTTGAGCCCGGAGAAAATGCACGTGCTTTCTCTCATCTTATGTTCAGTTTCCTGAGTTCTCTTTTGTCTATTCACATGATATAAGAGATTGGTACCTTATATTGAGATTGCATGATGGATTATTGCTTTTAGGGCTAATTGCGGACCCCATGTACTATCGCTCAATTGCTAATAAAACCCGCCCAAAAAAAAAGATTTTTTTTACTCTTATCCTGAGAGAAAGAGAAAATTATTTTTTTGATGAATATACCTCCTAAGGGTAAGAGAGTAAAAAATTTCACTCAGAGGGTCTATCTGCAGCAATAGAACTACACGGGGGTCTATCCACAATTGGCGATAGTACTGGGGGTCTTTCTGCCATCAACCCTTGCCTTCACTAGTTGATGGTTCTTTAACTTGAATATCTTGTTACAGTGGAGCTAATTTTTTCAGGTACTCAATTTTAGCGAGTGCAAAATGGGAACTTTGGAGTTGGGCTCTTAAGATAAATGATATTCATCATTGCTTACAGAAGCAGATTGACAATTTCTATGAAATAGCAGGTAGTTTATACACAATGGCCTTATCTCTTTTGTTGCTTTTGCTGGAAACTGGACGTCTTCAAGCTTCAGCACACTTTTTTGTAGCTTTCTTACATTAAGCCCTCCAAAAACGTTTGTTTTAAATGTTAATCTCCCTAATCTTTATATGTTCATATTAGTCCCTTAAATAATTCAAGTTACACCAAATTACTAAGTCCAGTATAACATTAACTCGCTGTTTACTAGCATATTCCATTTACTCTTAATTGAGAATGAATATGATCGGTTTCAATGGCCATCTTCTCTATTTTCTACTCAATGGGGGGGAAGGGAACGGTCGATGTTGTAAGAATTGTTAGGGTATAAGTCAAAATAGAAAAATACCATTGCAATTGTTGATTTGGGGAAGAAATATTCCTTACATTATTTCTCTCTTATCTAACTGGAGAGAAGTAGCTCAAATGATTTGAAGGTTCAATATAAAAGGTCAAGATTTGAGGTACTAGTATGATACTTCGCCTAAGTTGAGGGGCTAATACTAGAAAGCCCCTTATTTGCTAAAATTTGATTCACAGATTCTGCAGCTATATATAGCTTGATATATTCTTCTGCAAAGATGAAGGTTTGGAGATGAGTTGCTTAATGTAAGAGACGTATGCTTGCAGCTTTAAGACTTTGCAAACTGCTCAATCTATGGGCCTATATATGTTGGTGAGCGCATAGGTTGATTTGATGTGTGCCTCACAAATTTTGGAGCTAAACAAATGTAGCAATTTTTTCTTCAAGATATTTGATTGCATTTATGTAAATATATATAATGCATGATTTTTTATGAATAGAATACATTAATTAGTATCTGCATGCCTTTATCTCTCTGTACTCTTATCAGCACAAGCTTGTAATTGACCAAGGTTTATATCAGCTGATATAAAATATGAGTGAGAACAATACAGTCCTGGTGCCAAATTACAAGCTTCACTTGCTGACTTCAGACTTTTCATGGAATTAGCAACACCTAGAGTCCTAGACATATTCTGAAGGATACATTAGTTTTCTGGTATAATGCTACAATATGAGGTTGAAAATGAATCATAAAATAATTTAATTTTACTACTAGCTGTATCCTGGTGCGAAATTTCTGACTGCGCAACTATAATTCCGAGGTCTTTCCATATGACTGTGAAGTGGATTGGTGGTGGTAGGTAGGTTACCTATTATGGTTATGTTTATGTACTAAATAAGCTACTCACCTAGGCAAGGAAAGTGTCCCAAGGAGTTATCTATTAAAATTTCGGAAGGCGTTTTTGTCTGCGGCAACTATAGGTTAAAGAGTGAATTGAAATCAAATTACTGAAAAACCTATGTGGGTGATCTTAGATAAGAAAATACTGCTATGCTACCCATATGAATTTGGTTTTATGCACCAAGTTAAATTTGTTAATCAGAAACTTTGTTAACATTTTAAAAGGTTGGGTGTTATTTACTAATAGGTTATGTCATACAAAGATTGGGAAACGTTTCAGTTGATTTGTTTCAGCTCTATTCCGCTGATGTATCTGATGTGCAGTCCTCTTGTGATTTAGATCAAGGAAGCAGAAAGTAATTTGTTTGGTCATTGATTGAGCATTTCTCAAAATTAACTTTTACTACTTGCATCTCTACAGTAGCTGCCTTTTGTACTCACCGCATTTCTCCGCTCTTATCTTCTGATCGCCTCCTGTTGATAATTTATATTATGGTGATGTTTAACGTATGAATTGTATCCTTATTTGTAGATTTGGCAGAAAAGAAGATGCACTCAAAGCTTCTCCACATGTTCGAGGAGGCCCATGAAGATAATCAAAAAATCCTTAGCATGTTATTTGCTATTGAGAATGAACACCCTTTCTGGGATGGTTCTTCGCAGAGAAAGGTGTGTTTTGTTTCATAATTACTGGAAAAATCCAATTTGTAATTGCAGTATAAACTGCTGAAGCAAGTTGACTGTTATTTAAACTTGTAATTCATTTACTTTTTCTATATGATAACACAAAATTCCTTTTCTCTTGTGAATTGAATTTTGGTTATGGTGTGCAGGTTGGCGTAGCAGAGTTGAGAAATAAGGAGGTTATATTTTTCATCTCCCACCCGGTGATACGACTAGAACAATTTCTCCTTATTGCGCAACAGCTGCAAAACCACCCAAATAATAAGCCAGAAAACCTCTACGAGATTGTTTGGATTCCAATTGCAAACTGCGTTCCTTGGTCAGAAGTTGAAGAGGTGTCATTTAATCATATAATTGACATATGGCCATGGTCTTCCTTATATAAACCTTCATTGCTCAGCTTTTCAGCGTTGAAAATTATTCGTGAAGTGTGGCATTTTCACGATGACCCAGTAATGGTTGTTTTAGATTCGAAAGGAAGAGTTACATCTCTGAATGCCATCGATATGGTAGTAATATGGGGTGATTTGGCTTATCCTTTTTCAATTATACGAGAAAGGGAACTATGGGAAGGAGAAAGTTGGACGTTTGGATTTCTACTTAATGGGATCGACCCCCTCCTATCCTACTGGGTACTCTCTTAACTTCGTGCAGTGTGGTTTTTTTAAAAAGTAAATTTGCACCAAGAATCTTATTATCATTGGTTTACGTCAAGGGTCAGCTTAAGTCCTTATCTTTTTGCATTAGTTATAGACCAACTTACTAGGCATATTCAAAATGAAGTCCCATGGTGTATGCTGTTTGCTAATGATATAGTATTAGTTGACAATACTAGGGTAGAAAGGTGGAGACAAGCCTCAAAACTAAATATTTTAGAATTGTGAGAACAAAACAGAATACATGGAATGCATATTTAGTAAAAATAAAAAGAGAAAAGAGCCTATAGTACACGTTGATGGCCAAAAAATACCTAAAAGTAACCACTTTTGTAATTTGTGATCAATCATTCGTCATGACGGTGAGATTGAGGACGTGAGATTAAGAAAGATTTTGCCCGTCGAATCAAATTAGGATGGTCAAAAGGGAGGAGTGTTTCGGGAGTCTTATGTGATTGTAGAATACTTATGAGACTAAAAGGAAAATTCTATAGGATAGTTATAAGACTAACAATGCTTTATGGGTTGGAATATTGGGCAACTAAGAAACAAAGTGTGCAAAAAATGAGCGTAGCACAAATGAGAATGTTACCATGGTCTTGTGGGTATACACTAAAAGATAGGGTAAGAAACGAGTGCATTCGTAGTAAATTAGAGGTTACTCCAATTGAAGATAAAATGAGAGACCATAGACTAAGATGGTTTGGTCATGTATAATGAAGACCTCTTAGTGCACTGGTTAAGAAAGGTGATAATATTGTAGTTAATGGGATAAAGAGATCTAGAGGTAGACCTAAAAGAACTTGGTTGGGAGCAATTAAGAAGGAAATGATAATGGTTAATTTAATGGAGGAGATGACCTATAATAGAACGGAATGGAAGAATAATTCATGTAGTCGACCCCATATATTTGTGATAAAGGCTTTGTTGTTGTTGTAAATTTACACCGAGAACATTACATAATGATATTTTCACTAGGGTTAACTTACCAAATTGGCATTTTTAGGAGGACCCTTTTTCCATGCGGTATTTTTTTCTTTCACTTGCGACATTATGGTATTAATATCAAAATTAATACCAATCGTTTTCTACTACTAAAAATACGTGGTTATTTTTCCTGTATAAAATAATACCAAATTGACATCAAATGCTGATAGTAATACTGTAATGTGGCAAGTGAAAAAAAACCATATGGGAAATATGGCACTACAAATAATACCAATATGGTAATTTAGCCTTTTCAGTAGGAACCTTGTGCATTATTATTTATTAAGAGACAGTCATGTTTTTGTTCACATTTCTTGGATAACAGGTCGGTCAAGTATTGTAGTGTACCATAGTCCAAAATATGACACTTGATTGGTTTGCAAACTAAAACAGAGACAAACAAACTACAGCCTTAAACCCAAATTTTTGGGGATGGCTACATGAATCCTACTTTTCTATTCGATTTGGTTAAAGTCTATCTTCTCTCTTTTTTAATTGCTTCTGACAAAATAAAATTATAAGCACAACATATATCATATATAGTATATATTTGAGAAGTGTCCGACACTATGCAAGAAGTGAGCCTGCATAAGTATCCATGCAGTCAACACCAGTACAACCTCGTAATAGTCGTATCCACATCGCCCTTAATTTCTTCCTTCCGTGTCCACCAACAGAGTCCTACAAGAAACCAAAACTTTCTTCCCAAAGTACACCTCTCTTTTATGTAAACTATGTTTATCTTGCACATCTCTGAAGAGCCCAACAAATTGAAAGGATGTTGGATGCATTGAATGTCTCCCGCAAAATTTAAGGTTTGAGTCAGTGTCGGATTAGTCACAACTACTAATGAAGGAATTTGAATATTGTGGATACATACAGAGCATATACACATATGAAAAGGTACATGCATACATACATATGTACATATGTACTTGTGTATATACATAGAAACATATGTATATGTATGTACATATGTACATACAATCATATGTACATTCCCTGCTATATATAGATACTTGTGAAGGAACATTTCTCAAAGGATAATAAGAAAATTAATGGAAAACTTGCTCTTTTGAGCTACAATATGTATGTTATGAACGTACAAGATTTCTTCAATGCACAGGTAATGCCATAATTTTAATGTGACTTCTGCACGGCTTATAATTCACTTGATTTTTTATGGATGTACTCTGACCTTTGCAGTTATTTGTTTTACACATTTAATGATCTTCTTCTATTAACACACACTATTGCATTATAACTCTATTAAAAGATGGAGGACGGAAGAACCATTTTGCTATATGGAAGCCATGACATTGGGTGGGTACGGGAATTCACGAACAAGGTGAAAGTCATCGTAGAGGCTGGGTTCTCCTTAGAGTTAATGTATATAGGAAGCAACAATCTCGAACAATCAAAAGAAGTTTTGGCAACTGTAACCGCAGAAAGGCTTAGCAGGTACCTGTCTCACATTAAGATTTGCATACTTTGGTTACGTTTGGAGAGCATTAGAAAATCGAAGTCACGTCTTGGATTTCCGTTCGAAACTGATGTCATTATGAGAGAAGCAACTTCTTTATGTAGTCTTGACGTTGGAAACAAAGGTTTCCTACTCATAAGCGAAGGCGCCAGAAATGAAATTTTGCGACTTTCTGGAATGGAAGTTTCTGAGTGCCTCTCTCTTTTTCATGTATGGGGACAGAAGGTTAATAAGTTTGGCTTCCTGGGTGCAGTAAGCAAACATCTTGATGCTTCTCCAAGTGTAGACCACTGTAGTTACCATAGTATCTTTCCATATGTTGAGAATATGGACGAAAGAAGTACTGCTTGCAAGAATTGTGGCGGTCCTTTGAAAAAGCATTACCTGTATCAATGTGTAGGAAGTTGAAAGGCTAATTCATTTTCATAGATGTCATAAAATTTTGTAGTTGATCTTTTAGTTTTATACATCTTGCCTTTCACTATCAAGGGAGAAAAAAAGAAAAAGAAATTCATGGGTGCATTATTTTATTGATATTTTGCTCCATGTGACAATTTTTTTTTTCCGTAGGTATTCCTATTGTGGTTCATTACCTGAAATTAGTTCTTATTGCAGCTAAATTCTTTCAATACTGTAAGCTTTGAACATATTTTTAGCTACTTTTCATTATTTGTAACCTTCATTTTGGAATAGAAATAAATAATTTGTTGGCAAGGGAGACGCTAAAAGGGCAGAACTTCCATCTTCTAGGTTCAGAGTTCTTGGTTAAATTAGTTTAAATAGAATTACACGCTTTTGATCTGACGGCTCCTATGAAGTAGCGGTTTTTTCTTTTGTTGCACTAGGATGGAGGAGATTTTCAACCTTGAGTAGACCAAGATCGCCAAACTTGAGACAGGGACCATTTTGTTTCTAACAAGAATAACTAAACTTTCCATTATTTTTCCTGTGGTCATTTCCCATTTTGTATCTTGTTAGGAATCGATTCGTAGAAAGTCATTGTAGGGACTCCTCCAACCAACGTGATCTCAGTATTGATATACAATAGGCTATAAAATCTTTTGCAATTGAAAGATAAGAGGCTTTTATAAATTGAACTTCTTGTTCCAAGAATTTACAATTTTCTGCAAAATTCATCTTGTATCATTTAGGTCAGATTCCTATGGATTTGAAAAGTATTCCTGAACGTCGTTTTTCCCTTCCAAACTAAGTTTTCTGTTTGCTCAGATTCATCAGATCTTTTATATATACCTTATGTTTAACTGGTAAGAAAGGGAAGTTTTCAAGGAGATGCCTCAAATAAATCCTTGAACCAGCAACCTGAGTCATATATATG
>JBAKGM010000081.1:9290745-9304836 GCA_037177215.1 Asparagus racemosus | reverse complement strand
TATTTCAATTGTGATAATGATTATAGTTGGTCGTTTTACTATTAAATTTTCACGAAAATATATGCTACTTTGTCTAATAATCTGCATTGCTCATATATATTTATAATCTCAAAATGAATCTGACCTAAAATAAAAAACTAAATTATTTTGATATGTAACCACGTGCATTGCACGTGCATAAAAACTAGTATATATATGTATATGTATGTGTGTGTGCGTGTGTGTGTGTGTGTGTAGTGATAAACTTTCTTCAATGACTTTTTGGCCTGAACAACTATTATATTTAAATTTTGCAATTTACCTAGATAAAAGAATCTCTTTGTTGGGACCTTTAGAAGAATCTGTTTTTCAAATCAGTTATTCTAGACAATATGTTGAATGATTTTGCATGGAGCTTAATAAATTTCTTAGCACCTGGAGTTTCATTTCTGGCACTGGCCACTGCTAGAAATGTGAGAAGATTTAGGAAAGAAATAGTAATGTATTAGGCTTGTGATCAAATTAGGGTATCAAACTAAAGTCAAACTTATTATTTCCTTACTTGTTAAGTCCTTGAGATAAGCGTAATCCATGCATAATCTAGACTCCCAAGTTCATTCATTTAGTTTAGGCAGATTGGCGTTTATTCAAGATTGTTTAGTTAAGTTATTAAACAAGTACGGACACATAGTATATGAAAAGTAACATTTTTAACCTATTTTCTTTAGTTTTCATGTGTTCCAGCCCACTCTTTTACATCATTGTTATTTTAAAATCAAAACTAATCACCTGTAATATATGCTTGTTGCCCTGATCTCATATTACCCATGGCTGAAGGGTTGAGTTTTTGGTCTGTAAATTGTAAGCTTTATTAGAAAAAAATTATTTGATTATAGATGTTAATGTCTGTATTTCAACTTAGTATAAATTACTGAAGATATTTTCACTGAAACTTCTACAGTAATGGTTTTTCTTTATAGGAACCTCCGTCATTTCCTCCTTTGTTGAATTATTCGAGTCTGGCACCTTGTTTCCCCATATTCCAATGGATATCTCAAGATAAGTAAAAGATTATCAAGTAGCACACAATCTTCCTCGTAATAGTTAATATGATTTGAAGCTACTTAGATGTGTTTAGGTGGGAATAATTACTAAAACAACATTAACAACAACAACAAAGCGAATATCACAAATATTGGGGATCAAAAGACCCTTGCTTTACTTGTCATTGCACGCCGTGGCATCAATGTAATGCATAGCGTTGATGGATTTCCTTAGCAGACTGCTGAATCCTTTTATTCTTTTTCCACTAGCATTTTAAATGAACTTAATTTCTCATCACCTAGGCAAATCTTTAACGTATGAGATAAGAAAATAGCAACATGATTATGCACATTTGTCTACAAACAATTCACATCAAGACATTTAAAAAAAGACTTGACAATTTAATTTCATAGATACTAAGTAACTAGATCAAACAAAATGCATTACCTGATCTAAAACAATTTTGTGAAAGCTCTCATATGCTTGCAAGGTGTTCAGGTTATGCTAACTAGGTGTATTTGTCTTAGGAGTCGGTATGCCTGTTTAAATGGGGGTGTGGTTCCACTTTACCCAGCATGCAATTTGTTTCTTAGTCCAACATGGCCCTGGAGTGCCTGATATCTGTCGAGTAAGTGCTACATGAGTGCTATAATCCAGGATGTATCAGATACTTTCGAGACTAACCATGCATAGCCAAAAGGCTGAACAAGATAGGGCCTCTTAGCAATAATTTACATTGAACAATGTCGCAACTATTATAGCAATAAGCTGTATCAGCATTTGAACTGTAGCAAATATGCTTTTTTATAATGACAGCAAAATTGAGGATCATAAGGACTGAACAAGCTTTTTATTTTTTTCATATATTTCTGAGGCCGTAAACGCTGAAGTTTAAATGTGAAATGAATTTTCTCTTTCTGAATTTACTCTTATGGCCTTCCAACTTAAATAAGTGGATGATCTTTAACTATGTGTATATATCTCCTGTATGATCCGTTAATTTGCGGGGAAGTTACTAAGGATATCTTTGCTCATTGTCCTTCCATTTCACTGGAACAATATGAAAGGAATCAACCCATGTTCCCTGATGTTATGAACAAAGAGAAAAATGTTAGCAAGAGATCAAAAGACAAAGCCAAACTTGTTTTTAACCAACTCCTCCTAATATTATGATACCATTTAGGGTAGTGGTTGTAGTAACATCTAGTCATTTTATATAATTGTGCCTGTTTTAGTCTGATGCTGGATGCAGTTCAAAGCCGTTTTTGATGATGTCGACCACAATAACAAGTAGACAAACCATTTGATATTGGTCAAGCTGCAGCTAATATGTCGAACAAATGCCAAAACATGTGAATTTGTTTGTGAAATAAGGCCAACAAATGCCCGTACAAGTAAACTTTGAGCTATCTGCCAATGCAAATTCATGAGTATCCTTGTCTTCATGCTTTTTTTTAATCTCCATTGCTAGGAATGATACTGAAGTAACCAATTAGAAGACTTCAGCCTCGAATGTTGTATAAGCTGAGGTCAACCCACAAGAGCAGACGGTAGATTAGACTTTCCGTACATCTCTGAATTTTACATATTCACCTTATAATATAGCACGATATATTTTTTAAACTGGTTACTTACATCCATGCAACATGACAAATGATAATGAAACACTTTATTTACTTGTAACTGCATAAAAGTTATGCACCAACTACACTGGTAATACACACAAACAGTACTGAAATTTAATGTCAAATGTGAACCTGCAAAAAGCAGGTTGACCAATACAAACACAGAATCACACCCGTAACTAAAATCAGAAAGATTATCACACTTTATTATTGCTACCACAGAAACCCTGCAACTGCAAGCTCTGTTATGTTCTATTGCTCCTTCACCATCCCTCACGAGGTACTTGTAACTCTAATTAGTCATTGCAGCAGCGGTAGAGAACAAATTTCTCCATTGGCTTCTTACACTCTGCGCACACCACTTGCTCCTTAATACTTCCTGTTTCCCCTGGCAATATGAGTCGTGTACAATGCTCATGTGTATGAAAAGGCACCAATGCATTTGCAAGTGCCGGAACAAATCCATCTTGCTCCACATATTCCTTCCATGTGTCAAACTGCAGAAGGCACTCAACTATTTTCCTCCCATGTGCCTTCACCATTTGAGCTGATCCTCTGCTGATAACTGCCCATCCTTCATCGCTGCCATCAAAGCTGAGCATAGTCATGACCTCTTGCATGATTGGGTCATTCTCGATGCTCTTTCCATGTTGCATCTTTGAGTGCAGCATGCTCTCTAGTCTGACCCAGAAGAACCACACCATGGCTGGGTCTTGCCAGTACCCGCTTAGTTTTTCGGCGGCGATTGCCGCAATGGCTTTTTTTACGCGCTCCTTTGGATTGCTTTTGCCAACATAGACCATCTCTAATGGAGTTCTGGCCTCTTGAGACACACGACGAAGAGTCGTTGTGAACCGCCTGATCCAGTCGATGTCTTCTCCTCCGTAGAGGCAAACATGACGATCTTCTTTTATCTGTTAGAAAAGAAATAATCTAATGGATTTAATTAGTGAACTTCTTATAGCCTATTCTGTCGAGATGATTCACATCCTGTCTTATTATGCATTCATCAATTAGTGAAGTTTCTAGATGGACAGAGAATGAAGTAGTTCATATGAACAATTTGATATATGTCTATTTGAGAGTTTTTTAGGAGGTTCATAATAACTGTAGCTGTGTTGCTAGCTTCAGTTTTTACTTTCTTTTTATTAGCAGAATTTTGAAATATTGCATATTGTGCTTTGGAAGGATTCTCCCTCTTTTCAGAAGCATAAGGGGGTCTCTGAGTTCCCCAGAAGGTGCAGATCCATATTTTTTATATCAGGTATTGTTCTTTTTTCCTTCTACTATTCTGCTCTTCGAGAAGTTAAACATAAGATTAATCTTCTGATTTAGATGTATAGATGTCAACTAGGAAACTTTCATAGATTGATTTTCTAACTTTTCATTTCTCTAAATAATTGTCTCTAGTGTTTTAATGTTTTCTGAAATAGCATCTCCGATCCCATTACATAGTCCATGTCCCATTACATAGTCCATTTCAATGCTCATCGAGCTTTTGTCTATGAACTAGCCACATTCCCGTTAACTCTATCTGTCTCATAAAGATATATCTTTCTGCAGAAATAATTTGTGTATTTAACTTCTGTTGCGGGGAATCTGAAAGCAGTGAGCCAAAAACAGTTTAGAAGTTTCTGTCAATCACATTTCGAGTAGATTGATTGACTCAGTGAATTTTCAATTTCTTTTTCTAACAATTATAAGTGCAATGGATGTTTTTGAAACTTTCTTGTGAATTGTGCTCTGATAGATTCTCTATGATCATAACCTGAAGTATACATTTGTCCGCAACACTAAATTGTCCAATCGACTGATAACCTAGTTGTCTGCGTGAGAAAGAAATGATGATAGTAAATATTTTCCTGCATTCAGTATAGATTGGAATAACTTACCCCATATGAGGCAAAGCGTATCATGCTTTTCATTTCTCTGGTGTGTTATCTTTGAGTAAAGCTTCACCCTTTTTCCGTTTTTATTAACACGAAGCTAAGAAACTCTCAAGGTTTCTGAGCCAATAATTTATGCATATGAAGAGAGAAATTTTAAAAAAAATGATCTATCTAGATATGAATAAAGGGTTTCTACGGTAATGGAGAGAAATTAAGAAAGTTGAACTATCTAGCTATGAAAGTGCCATATATATATAGTAGCGTTACCGAAAATGCAGCCTTTGTGCTTATCACTTCTGTTCTATTTTATTACCACATAATATTCTAGCTCTGCGAAGACATTTTTCCCATTCGTTTCAAACTCCCATGGGAATCACATGGCTCTAAGTTTGACGTTCGCCAAGAACATTTTCACAAGATTCCCACGCGAGTTTAAAAAACTAACAGGAAAATAATGGTGACGCAAGGGCTAGGCAATGTACATGGCGATAAAATAGAACAGGGGTGATATTAGCTACACACCCACAGTATAGGGGGTGCATCTGCAAGTTATACCGTAATAGTCACGTACCCAATTGAGTATCACAGGATCAATCTCATCCACCAAGAACTCGAGCCTCCATGTCTCTTCCCTCCAGAGAGCTTCTTCCCTACTGCTAGTGAAAGGAAAGGCCAAACTGCCCCAAATCCACATCATGTGGAGTGCATTAGGGGACACAACTTTTCCTTGAGGATCCAACACAACCAGCATAGGCCTCTTTTCAAATCCCCATACTTCCCTTATATACTTGATCACCGCTGGGTCTAGCAGGGAAGGATGATGCAGTGAATACCACGGCATTGTAGATGCCAATCGGTCAAATGCCTCCTCTTTTGCAGGAAGCCATGGTAGATGCTTATCAATAATTGGCAACCATACAATCTCGTAATTCCTCTCGATCTTTCCTTGGTGGGTATCAGTGTATATTTGTATGAGCACGAAGAGCTCCTCGTGGCTGATGTCAATGTCGGAAATAAACAGCATGACTATCTTTCTTCTTAGGACATCAACACCGACTCTTCTCTTGGTTTGACCGTCAAAAAGAGGGAGGTCATCCTTGGAATGGATCATAGCCTTGAGGATCTTCATATTGTCAAGGTGGAGTGTTTCAAAGAGCCTAACAAGTGTATCATAGGCTTCAATATGCCTTTTCTCAGCTGCATCACAAAATTTTTATGTGGAATTAATCCTTATTTGTATTGAATTGGTATCTAAAGCAATCATATTATACAGTAGCACATACCAACTATTATAATATGATTGGATACGAACTATTTTACCACAGATATACTGGAAGTTACTGGAAATTTGAGTTAAGGATCTTTATAGCTACTATTTCATCAATGGTCTGTACAATTTCCGAATGCAACTTTTCATGTTTTCTTTTCTGTTCTTTTTCTTTTTTTAGGAGAATGATGATATGACAGACATGTCAGTTCCATGATCCACCTTTAAGTGTCAGATATTTATATGTTTCAGCATACTAATGATCTTTTAGGTAATTATGTGAACTTTTACTCTACTTCGGATCTCTGTGGCTTAGTTAGAAACTTGAAAAAGAGCGTTCTGTTTGTATACATGGGTTCTTTGAGATTCTTCATACTTACCAATGTGTTGATGGCACAGAGAAAGTTGCTTCGTAAGATGGCCATGCATGTTTCTGAGTTTATGGGCTAAACTCGACAGCTCCCATGCCTCTGTCGTGGAGCTGATGTACCTGAATCAGTGAACAAATTACGAATGTTCATATTGTGTTACTGAAGTCATTCCTATAGTGGTAGCTCTTAACTAGTCATGTACATTCGTAATATATGTCCCTTATATCTTTCATATTTTGAAATTAGTTCATTGAAATTTCTATTAGGTCCCCCACCCTGAAACCATTGAAATTGCTGTTAGGTCCCCCAATTCTTAAGTTATTTTGAAGTTAAGCCCTCCAATCAAAGAGTAAAAGTAGCACCGAGGGATTAGTTCCAAACAACTTGTGAGAATTAGGGAGCCCATTATCAATTTCAATGATTTAAGGACTATATCCGTAAAACCCCATTTAAGAATACGCCAGAACTTACTCATGTCCAAGGCCAATTAGCCCAATGATCTGCGAATAACACGCAATGATACTTCTAATGATCCAATAGACGGCTGTCGGGATATGAGCCATGGCCGTGTTCATGATCTGAGAATCAGGTGTAATGTACTCAGAAGGGAGCTCCTTGAACTCAACGATGCACTTGGCAACATCGAGCATCGCATGGATGAGATTGTTGACAGCATCAAACCGGGGTTTGAGAGCGTCAGTGTGCTCGAGAATATCAGGGAGTTGCTTCAGCTGCGCTACTGATCTAGCAAGGGGATGCACAGTGTGAAGCTGAGCTATCAGCCAAAACTGGCCATAGCCTACAGCAAAGGCAGCCAATGCTAGGACTACTTTGGCATCCCAGGTATAAGTTGATAGTGAATTGAGCACATGCATAGTTGTCGTGTGGGCATCCCCACCGCCTGCTCTGTATAATATCTGTAACAATGATATTTGACTAACCAAACTTTCGTACACATATGATGATAAAAAGAAAGTTCAGGGGGTTATGTGAGATAAAAAAGTTCACAAAATCCCTTGAACCTTGAGAGGTGTTGCATGTAACCCCCTGAACCCTTTTATATCACATAATCCCTCACATAGCCCCTCTGAACTTTAAACTTTTCCCGCTGGACACCCCTACCTGTAATTTGCAAATAATTAAAATGTCCTTGAGGGAGGGGAAAAAATCCAAATTTGTCAATTTGCCATTCGCAGGCAACACACCCCTCTCCCTTGAATAGAGGGTTTCTCTCTCAAGAATTGTTAGTTATTTGCAAATAATAGGTAGGGGATCCAGTGAGAAATGTTTAAAAGTTCAGGGGGTGTCGTGAGACACCCCGAAGTTTAGAGGGCTATGCAAGATAAAAAAGTTCATCGGGATTCTATACAAAACCCCTGGGGGGGTTGTGAAATTAACTCATTCATTTAAGTAGGTTTATTCAATTTCTGTCAAACTTGGTGAAAATTATGGATTAATGACTATTATCAAGATCTTTTGGTGACTGACCTCGCAGTAAATTTTGTGGACAGTGTATGCAAGTGACTCCAGGACCCCACGCATCGCTACATAATGCAACTTCTCATCCAAGACTTCAAGTTGAGGTTCAGTCGATTCAGGTGTCTGCAAAATAAACACAACTCAAAATCTGGTGCTGAATATAATGAGTTGAAAGATAGAAGTATCTCATACATCATTTCTTAAATTTTTTTGCTCACAAACAGAGACTAATCCCTTGTTCTCATGCGAATTTATTTTATTAATTGCTTTAAATGTGCACAAATGATGCGCACGACATATATCATGATTTCCTGCAACAGATCAAAACAGGGTGGGGGTATAAAGTTCTCAAAATCCCCTTAAGTTTGGCTGATTTTGAGATAACCACCCTAAAATCTTAAAATGTCACTTATCCCCCTTAAGTTTGGGGTGTTTCGGAAATCTGCCAGAATGTTTTCAAAATTTTTAACTACCCCCCCCCCCCCCCCAATCAATGATGTTGACCAAAATACCTTATTAAAATGGGGTTTGTCTTAGAAACTGCCTTAAAATAGGTAATTTTACAGAATCCATCTCTCAATAACAATTTGTACACAAACCTCCTTTAAAGTGGGGTTTTAACCATAAATAATTTTGGTTGCACTCAAAATTTTTACTAAAAACCCAAAATTACCCTTAAAACCTCTCATTCAAGGCACGTGACTAATCTTGTGTTTAGGTCTTTATCGGATACAACTCACATACCTTGAACTTGAATTTTCTAAGTTTATTTTTATTTTTTCATGAAAATTTGAGTAGGAGGCTGTTGATTGCGACAAAAACCCACTTTAAAGGTGGTTTATGCATAAATTGATATTGAAAGGTGGTTTCCGTATTGTTACCCTATTTTAAGGTGGTTTTTTTGTCGGGGGTGGTATTAAAATTAACAATCTAACTAGTAAATTAACTACTTTAATTAAATCCTAATTAAAATTTAACCTTAAATTAATTCCAAAAGGGACATTTTACTCAATTGGATGCACGTGACTTTCACGTGCGCAGTCAGATGTCACGGTGTTAGTTAGGGAGTTATCTGACAAAATTTAAGGGGGGGTTAAGCGACATTTTTGAAGTTCAGGGAGCTATCTCAAAATCAGCCAAACGTGAGGGGAGCTTTGTGAGATTTGTATGAAATACTTATGGTGACCATACTATTGCAGGAAAAAGGAGTTATATTGTGCAAGTTACCACTGATCTTTGCATGACTTCCTCGACTACAAGCAATATCGGCCTGACATCAATATCGAGGCCATCGGGAGAGTGGGTCGCCAGGATTTGTTTCAGCACAGCTGCATCATCCGATGACGAGAAGAGGTGGCGTTCGCTCTTAATGAGCATCTTTTGTGCTGCTGCTGATGCCATTTTAACCAAAGCTGCTCGTATCACTTGTAGTAATTGCTAAGAACCTGCTGTTGTTGTGTGTGTATATATAGGGAGAGAAGCTTGAAAAGAGAGTGGAATAAAGCTCAAATGAACCAACTACCTTGCTTGAGACCAAGGACTATCTTGAGGGCTTTTTTTGGGCATATGAGATGTTGATGCTACCCTAATAATGGGGCTCACTAGCTTCCCTCTTTTTGGGCATACGAGATGTTGATGATACCCTGATAATGGGGCTCGCTAGCTTCCTCTTTACAGTGAGAAAGGTCTATTCCTAGAAATTTGTTTGCATCATTGTGCATTTATAAGAACAAAAGTATGCTTGGGTTCATGTTAAGCGAAATAAGCTTCTAAATTCTTTGTGGAGTTTGTTAACGTTGTTTTGTAATTTGAAAAACAACAAGTCCTGGTATCAGTTCTTGCGTGTAGTGTGGTCAAGAATTTTGGGATTATACTTTGCATCATTATCCATTTATAAGAACAGAAGTCTATGCTTTGGTTCATGTTGAGCGAAATAAGTTTCCAATGCTATGTAGAGATTATTAACAAGCTTTTGTAATTATAAAGTAACAATCCTTGTATCAGGTTTTGCTTGTAGTATGGTCAAGAATTTTGGAAGGATGCTGTGCTTGTTGCTTTGGGTGAGTGCTAGAGACAGATAGGGGACTGGGATATCCTTTAGCAAAGATGTATAAATTATGTACTCCCTTCTCTTTGATTCGATATCCCATGGAGTTAAACAATATGTTTACTGGTTATGGTTAAATTTTGGATTTTTTTTTGTGGCATAGTACTATATCCCGGTTATTAGATGACATATGGCATAGTAGTGTATCCAATAGTTATTAGATGATATACTAAACTCTTCTCAAGATGGGTGGGTGCAACTAGTGGTATTGTGAGATTCAAAGAGATAAATCCAGTTGGATCATTAACCCAGATTTAGTATCACCAAGAAGACAGCCAAGTACTACCTAAAACTAACAAATTTATCATATTAAAAACAAATTGACTCACCGCAGTTGATCTGGACGGTTGAGATGTTCTAATATGCCTCTCACGGTCTTGAACTTGATTTCGGGTTTGGTTATAAAAAAAATCATATTAACAAAAAATTAACCATGCGCTTCAACTTGAATTCTGGGCAACTCTAATGTTAGTGAACTGGGACCCACACTATTTGTACTTTCATCAGATGAATAGGGGGTCCATTCTGCTTGCATGAGTTGGACATGTTTCAAATCTTTGACCTTACATTAACAGCAATAAAGTACTCGGTCGCACGCGATGCGTGCATGTGTTAATAATAGCAAGGGAGAGGAGAAATTGGAAACTATCTATGATTGTGAAAAATGGGGGATAGTTATTATGAATTAATGGATGGTTTGTTAATTACTAATTAGTGGAGGTAGTCATGAACTAGATTGTTACTTTTGTTTTCCAAACTTGTCCATCTGCTAAGTTCTAAATTATTGAAAGTTATGTGTATAATTTTTGGGATATACTTGGAATTTTTTTTAAATGGTGACTAACATAGAGCTAGAACACCGAAAAAGAACTTTTCTTAAATAATAGTAATAGATAATAGATGTGGTTAGATATCATTGGAGCATGAAAAAAAGGTTCCTTGCACTCTAATGTCCTGAAGTTTTATCCTTTTTACTTTAATATTCCAAAGTTCTCTTTTGAAAATATGATACCCCAATTGCCATTTCCAACTTAAAGTTTTTTCCCCCCAGCAACTCATTGACAATTGGTCGATAAACATTATTCTCCACATGTGTAAAAACATAGATAAATAAATAAACGCTTGACGACACCGATCGGTCTGAGTCCACCTAAATTGACATACACACAAAACAATTGCAGATTTATAAGAATTAATTATGTGTATGCATTTAGCCTCTTTATCTATTGGATTAAGCATCCGCGAATCTAACTCAGAGAAAAACATTAATTGTCAAACCCATATTTCTTCCTTCATATTGCTTGGGCATCCATCCAAAATATCTCAACAATCTAATAAGAGAATTTTTTACTCCTAGTAAACTCATACAACTATTAGAAACTTGAGCAAAGTTCACCATAGTATTTGCATAATAGTCAAACTCAAAACAACATTTTTTCTTTTTCTGTCACCGATAATCCACCGTACCAATTCAAACCAACACAGCCATGTTCATCTTAGCAGCACATATACCTCACCGACCATTATCTTCGAAGCAAAAAAATCAAATTAACACGAGCGCTTAAAATACATATAGTGATCAGCTTGCCTATTGAGTATTTAGAACATAAATAGAGATTAAAAAAAGGAATGTATATTATCGTAGTCTCAGCAACAGAGCAGTAGGATCGAGAGAACAGTTCGGTTCATTCTGTACTCTAAAAAGGCAACAGATACAGCTATATGAAGTATTTTCTATTTCCGGGATTTTATTCTCTCTGTTGTAGCCAAAATGTACTCGTTGAAGGCAAAGGGCAAGTGGTTTGCTCCGAATTCAATCCTGCAATCCATTTGAATACACGAGGTAGAATAATCAGCGGTCTAACTGAAGACCTCTTCAGTTCCACATTTGAAAGCTTAATCAAATTTTGAATACAGAAGTAGCATTACAAAGAAAAGTTTGGCAATAAACGCGCTAATTCGTGTGCATTTCATATCAAACTCAACGCGGATGCTCCTGAGATTTTACCCATGGAAAAATAATGTTAGTCTTGAGTCAGCTTGCGCAAGTATAGCACAATCAAACTCTGGTCAATTCTTTGGTTTGTGCTTTAATTTGGGGACGAAGAACCCATGGTAAAGAATAACTTGAAAAGTAAACTAAATTACAATCTCTCTTAACCACTAGTAATTTAACGAGGAGGGAAGCCCTACACAATTTCTTGGAAAGAATGAAAATGATCAGAACATACTTTTCCTCCTCTGGATTAATTATACAATTTTGCCTCTACGCGTGCTCCACGATGACGTTATAATTAAGCCAACCAACAAGGACAAAGACAGTCCTTGTATACAGGTGCAAAGTGTGGACTGCATATAAGCAAGTCTCCTTGAATATCTACGTTGTTATTGCCTGAATTATTAAAGCGTTATGCCCTCCAAGACTTTGAATAGTCAAAGTCTTCTTCCATGAAATAGCGGACCAAGGACACTGGCTTATGTGAAGTCCACACTTCGCCTACCCCCTCGCCAAACCCATTTCCCAAAACAAAGCAAAATCATGAAGCACATCCAACTCTTCAAAATTTTCGAAAAGTTGCAACTTTCTTGAATGGCCTCCAACCACATTCCTCCTCTCCTCATCCTCCTCTTTCTAGTAATTTGTTGGGAAGGTACCACAGCTAGGAGCAGCTTCATCCTCGGCGACAACAAAAAGCTTAGCAGAGATTTCGATCCATCCCACCGCGTGCAACATCTCCCACATCTCACCAAGAAACGAAACTCATCGATACGTGCCTTTCTTGCTCATCCCCTATGGGTCGGTGGGAGCATTTCATTCTCCATAGGGTTCGCATTAGGCATACTCGCCTTCGTCATCTGGCGCCTAGCCATCAAGCGCTGCATCAAGCCTGACCCTAACAAAGAACCAATCACAAACCCCACACTCTTCAGCCCAATAATCCGATCCATCGACGACTTACTCTTCTTGTATAATGAACCAAGTCCATCTCTTGAGGTCATCGGGCGTGGAGCATGCGGTGAAGTTTACAAGGCGGAGGTCATTACAGGTGGACAGCTTATTACTGTTGCGATCAAGAAAGTAGTCCACTTCTCGGCAATGCTGGACACTTCAAACCTCTGCAAGGAGGAGAGCAAGCTTCTTGAACACCAAATGCGACAGATAAAATCAGAGATTCTGACTGTCGGTCGAATGCGACATCCTCATCTTGTCCGCTTGCTCGCGCATGTGCCAAATCAAGAACATCACTATCTCGTCTATGAGTTCATGCCAAATGGATCCTTGCATGATGTCCTTAGAAGTGAAGCACGGGAGAAACTGGACTGGCTCAGTCGTCTTAAAATTGCACAGGGCATTGCAGCTGGCCTCGAGTACCTTCACATACTATATCGCCCCAGGATTATCCATCGAGATTTGAAGCCTGCAAACATTCTACTCGATGAAAATCTAAATGCGAGAATAGCTGATTTCGGATTGGCAAAGGTGGTTCCGGAAGCATTCAGTGGAGCAGTAAGCTCTGCACATGTGGCAGGGACATTGGGGTACATCGCACCAGAGTGCTACAATACGTTGTCCTACACGGATAAGAGTGATATCTATAGTTTTGGAGTCATCTTAGCAGTTCTTGTCACTGGAATGTTTCCAAGTGACAAGTTCTTTCAGACAACAGATGAGCTGTCCCTTGTTCCGTGGTTAAGGAGAATAGTCAGTTCACAAGACCCCAGTGTGGCCATTGATCCGTCGTTGCCGAGGATTGGATTTGAAGAAGAGATGATACTTGTTCTGAAGATTGCTTGTTTCTGTACATATGATGATCCTGCTGAAAGGCCCAACAGTAGGGAAGTTCACCACATGCTATCTCAGATAACAGATTAAAGTGTGGGTGTCTTTTTTTCTTTATGATTTGGTTTGACTTGAGATAAGCTATTTTTGATTGAATGGAGAACTAAATTCATTCATACAGTCATTGCCAATACTAGAAATAAAGAGTTGGACACACTAAACCTTTATATACAAGGAAAGACCCTTTTTTACATTTTGATGATTGTTTAGTTAATGCACATATGGTGACTCTCAATAAGAAGTCCAGTCGGAGGGAAGTCCATCTATGTTTTATTTCAGATGAAACATTAGTTGCATCGGTAATGTATATTTATTGTCATTTGATTCCAAAATTATTTCTGATGAACAAGTCTATTCAATCCTACAGTTGTAGCTATTCCAATGAACAAAGGAATCTACATTTTCATTTGCATACAAAAACTTTTCCTATGGAAGGGAATACCCTTGTTATATTCCTAAAACCACCACGGATATAAAATCTCTGAAACA
>JBAKGM010000081.1:9267173-9285824 GCA_037177215.1 Asparagus racemosus | reverse complement strand
GATCTGCAAGCACGAGAAGTCGCCGATGGCAAATTTGAGTTGCCTTCGTCTCGCATTACAATGTCAAAAGTTGAGATACAGAGATTCTGTGAGGTTCTTAAGTCGGTAAAGTCACCAGATGGTTATAGCTCTAATATTTCAAATAGTGTCCAGGTGAAAGAGCTAAAACTTTTGGGACTTAAGACACATGATTATCATATCCTTCTACACCAATTTATTCCAGTAGCACTCCGTAACAACATAGCCAATGATGAAGTAACAAAAGTTATAATTGAATTCTGTGGATTTTTTAAAAAGTTATGTTCTAAAGTTATCAATGTTGATGAATTTAAGGCACTAAAAGCTGAAATGAATGAAACCTTCTGCAAAATGGAGATATTCTTTCCTCCATCTGTAATGAGTTCGGAATCAATGAAGGTCAAACCAACTTTCCCAGCGAACAGTCTGCATTCATGTAACATTTGATATACTCTAATCACATCATCTGCATCATAAAAATCAAATCACAGTGATGGTAAATTTCATTTTTAAATATATGTGTAAATGAATGGGCTAAAGTTACACATGAATGCCCCAAAAATTCACATCCCCGTGAATAAAATTATTTATGGATAAATGTCTTTATAATTAGATTAATTTTATTATTATAATCTAGCCCGGAATCGAACCAAACTATGAGAATCATATTAGAATTTCTTAACCGTTTGGATCGGCGGCTATGGATTTTATCATTAGAATTATTAGATAACAAAATGAGTCCAAGATATTATACTTACAAATTCTAGGCCATTTGCTTGATTGAAGTAGTCAGATACAACTGAGATGGACAAGCCTGTAACATTACCAAAGCTCATCTCCTCGCAATTAAGCACGCTACAAATACGTTTGCTACATGATATAAAAATAGTGATGCCTTCACTCAAGAAAGAAAATTAAGGGAGACCTAAGCCGCCTAACTGATCTAAGCCCAAGAAAATTACTTTGACGCCTCATTCCAGCCCATACTCGAATTTGAGCCCAATAGTCTATCTTTTAGCTATTACAGTGGAATTGTTTTCTTCAACAGATCCTTTCGCTAAATTTCCATGGTTGTTCCTCAAATCTTGAGCCTCTACGAAATACGCAAGTTAATTCTTGAAATTGTTGCTCAACATTATTATTTCTCCAGCATGCTTTTATCTCAAATAATAGTCGTAGTAACAACATTAATTTTATTAACATTATTTTTGTCTCTCATACAAGTTCTTGTTACATATTTAACCAATACGAATGAGTATTGAATTACTTCATCACCAAAGGACAAATAAGTTAAAAAGGGCCATAAAAGTTGAGACAAGATCCCACTGAATGCAAAGCACATCTGTATCTGTTAAAGGATATGGTTTGTTTATCAAATTCATGGCCATTTTGTGTCAGAAAATATAGAATTTCATAGCGAATTAATGAGAGCGGCTTTTCTAGACTTGAATTTGAACCTAGGCATAACAGATATTATAGTTGACCAAAACTTTGCAGTTGTGTTTATAATTGAGGTTTGGGACGTATATAAACTTCAGCATTTCTTTTCTAGGCAAAAAGGCTTAAAAGTGAAACTCGCATTTAATTTTTTGAGGAGCCATTAGTGAGATGACACTTCAGAAAATTGAGTGTATAGTTTATCAGAGCATCCAGTATGCGAGTAGGTTGATCTGAGTCATTCAGAAGATACATAGAAGAATAATTTGAAAGTTTTAATTGCTCTCATGTATGTTTTAGATTCCTCCTCCTGTTGTATACAAGATGCTCCCCGCATCCCCCCCCCCCCAAAAAAAAAAAATCCTAGGTCACAATCTACAGACAAATCAAAGGATTCTAGAGGAGTAGACCCCCCACGTAACGTTCTCGCGTGAAGTTTAGGATTTGGTTCGAACTTCAAGAATATTCTTAAATTTGGTTGGTGGCGATTTTTCAAAAATGGAAACGAACAAGAGCAAGACGTTGATTGTACGGAAATGTGTGAGCTAAGTAATAACGTTATAATGTCGACACTTTGGAGTGTTGATGAGCGCCATACCCAAATCTTCTTTTATCCGCCTGACTTATTTTCGAATTGGTCCGGAGTTTGAGGACTTCCAACTGCACATCTTTTTCTTCTAGATTCTGACAAATATTCTAGATATTTTTAATAGATTAGATTCTCTCTATAAACTAAATATGATAAATAATTTGAAAAGGTTTGGAATGGTCGTATTCTTATTTATAGCTTGATTGTTTTGTTTAAAATAATATGTAGCAGACGACTCTTTTATCTGAACAATAGGAAAATATGAGCGGATTTATGTCTATTAATCTTCAAAGAAAACAAACCAATTTAAAAATGACCGCTTTGTGTAAAGTGAGTAAAGTGTACTATTTTATATTTTTATGGGTTTAATCACACGTAGACTTCCTTCAATACCGCTATTTTGAACTTATGACGGAATAATGATTCGATCATAACCATCTCTATAGGAACTGAATAATTAGCGTATACCATGGGGGTTACATGCGCAATTGCCTTTATTTACACCCCCTTTATCCAATTGTTGTTTTTCCCCTTCCTTTTTCGCAATGAAATATCTTTGTTTTTTTCCTCTTCACCTACTGTCCCCAAATGGTGAAAGCTGACTCACTTCACAGTTCAAACTGTCAATTGGGACCACAAGCTTGCAGCCCAAGTGGCACTTTGTCTACAGACTGCCAACTAATCAATGTCCCGCTAGTTTCGGAAATAATTGGCGCCTATGGTCCCAAATTGTGGGACCAAAGTCGCACCATAAACCAAACACCTAAAACCCTAGACCCATCAGTATGTCACCCATGTCACTCTTGCCTGGTCACCTGTTGGTTAGGTCTATATATATATATATATATATATATATAGAGAGAGAGATTAATGGGTATCATATGTCATATGAGGGGATTCCCTCATATGACATATGATACCCATTAATCTCTCTCTCTCTCTCTCTATATATATATATATATAAGAATGAATTGTAGGGATAAAATATGTAACCTGTCCACTCATTGCTCTTAGTGAAGTCAATACCAACAATAAGATTTGAGGACTCCAGACCAGCTTGTGCAAGGGCCTCTGTAACCTACACAGACAAGAAGTAAGAAAACTGAAATTATAATGGAATTATGATTAGTAAAGCAGCAGTTAAGGCTAGTCAGTATCCACCATGAAGTGGAAAACACTGCTCTTCCACATTCTACCAAGCGCCAGAAAATTTAACCAGATATTATGCATTATTAGGAAAGTAGGCAAAAGGAAACACAAGTGGACTTTGAAAGCAATCCATTGTTCTCGATTTGATTTAGATTCCTAAAGAGATATTAGATTTAAAAAAGGGGAAAACGCCAGTCAAGAAGATGAAAAACTGCTATGTTAACGCCTATTCAAGAAGATGAAAAACTGCTACATTAACGCCTATTGCATCTAGGACAAATTTTCATTTTCGACCATTTTTAAAATTTATTTAGCCTTTTCGACCTACTTTGCACTTATTTATCATTTTCGACGTAGTTTCAGCCACTTGGCAAAAACTAGATCGAAATTGATTAATAAGTGCAAAAAACTAGAAGGGATTGAGAATCCCATGTAATTTAATTTTCGACCCAGTTTTTTGCACTTATTTATCAATTTTGACCCAGTTTCTGCTAGGTGGCTGAAACTAGGTCGAAAATGATAAATAAGTGCAAAGTAGGTTGAATTTGATAATTAAGTTTTAAAAATGGTCGAAAATGAAAATTTGTCCTTGCATCTACCCAAATGGAGAACACTGCTGCCTTTGAAAAGAAAAATAGGGATAAAGATAACTGTTGGCTCGAAAACATTGTTTTCTTAACATAACAAAGTACAAGACATATACGGTATGCTTATAGAGTACGTTGGGAAAGTGGTACGATTCATATTCAGGTTTAAATATAGGAAGTTTAAACTTCGCAAGAGTCAAATTCAAGAAATATGTTAGTTGATATCAGCAATGGTAAAAGAACGTGGAGAGTCATGTTGCAATTAAGGTATGCATACCTTATTTGCTTAATTTCTCACATTTTTTGTTGTTCATTTTTCTGAAAAATAGTTTTTTTTTTCTTCAAAGTTTTAGCCAATTTGAATTCTACATAGGTCGCCAGAGTTGGCAAACTGCGTCACATTCCACCGTGATCCAATTCTCGTTCTCTGTTACAAGACGATTGAATCCGAGTCACGGTTGACTATAGCATCCCATGTTCCCAACAGCTATGGCACAGGAACCACCTCCTTACAAAAAAAAACTGCAGTGTGGTTTACAACTTAATTAATGAATGGCCAATGCAGCCTTTTTTGTTTGATAAACAGTGAAGAAAACAATACTTGACAGAGAGGCCACCAGCAATATTAAACAAGATGCATGGGTGAAAGAGCTCAATGGAAGTTGAAAAGAACATCTATAGTGTCATTGCTAGGGCATTTTAGAAAACATTTTAGAGATTCATGTTGATTTCATCAGTATATTCAGTATTCACAGAAAAAAGATTTCATGAACAGCTCCAGTATTGAAGCAGGCTAAAAATAATATACTGCGCAAGAAAGGGAGCACTCATAGACCATATTGATTTCATCAGTAAGTTCACATATTCACAAAAAAAAATTCATGGAGAGCTCCAATATTAAAGCAGGCTAAAGATAATATATTACAAAAGAACGTTGGGAACAGCTTTGCTGCTCCAAAAGAGAATTCTGCCGGATCAGTGTCAGTTAATTCTGCTGAACATTGGGAGAACTCCAACTGCACTCTGTGCATTTGGCATAAAAAACAAACTTCAACAAATGTAGTTCCTTTCGAGTGATGATGATAGTTCAATAAATAAATTGAACTTTATGCCTAGTGTACTTTGAGTATTGGCAACTTATTTTTATTGTTTGTCTTTTCTCTATCAATCTCTTCACGTCAACATGAATTTAACGCCTTCCAATGTGATCAAGCAATGCAGCTTCCTCAACTTGTCAATTGGCAGAATAACCGTACTCTAGTACCAGAACCATGGAAGACAATTTGACCATGATAATACTAATATAATGTGAAGAGTTGGAAACATGTAAAATGTATACCCAATAAAAGATTCTTTGTGAATAAAGGCATTGTGTCTTTCTTTCATTTACACTTTCAGGAAATCTCTATTAAGAACTCTTGAATTTTGCTTGTGTTAAGGAGATGCCATTATATGGCAGTGGTCTTAAACCCAACCAAAATGAATATCCAGGTGAAATGCGCTCAAATTGGCATAAAGTAGAAATTGGCATAAAGTAGAGTGGAATACACAAATACCCAAGATGAGGTGATTGTTTCAAAGAAGAGGGGTAGAAACTGTGCAAGGCAGATGATGTGTGTTCAATGGATACTGTTGTTGCTGGTTGTGAAAAGAAGCCAAAGGGGGAGGAAGACGAGGTAACCGTAGTATATTATCCCTTTTAACAAAATACTAGATGAATATATAATTATTAGTGACGCCAAAGTAGGACAGAGATGGTATGCAACGAGGATGTAGGGGAAAAAAAGGGCTACTGGAGGTGATGCTACAATGGCCACTATTGCTATTACATGTTAAGGTATTTACTATTTATATGACAGAAATCTAAAAAACAATTTAGTGCGCATAAGCACATATACACACGTATACATGGACATGTGCTTATATTAATGAATGAAACACATGTTTTAGCCATATACAGTTGTGTCCTTGTGCCTGAGATTTCAAAAATTCCCATGTCTGTCTCAGACAGAATTCAAAGATGTGTTCTTGCCTGCTCTTATAGCTTAATTTTTGGCATATTTATGTTGCCTTTATCCTCCTCTTAATACTAATTACCTATCCAACATGACAATTCAGCTTCAAGCCCTTATTTCAACCATAAATCCAGATTTTCAGGCTGTTGTTTCTTGTAACAGTAGCCTCAATCTTCTACAAATCTCTAGTTTCAAATGATGAAATTAGTAGAGTCACCAGACAATCCTACCCCCATAGTAACTTAAAATTTGTTCTATTTTGCCAACTTCGGTATGGTATTATTCGACAGCACACTTCTGTTCAATATTTTCTTCACCCTTATTCCAATTCATCTCTGTATCCAAATTTTCTTGCATGATCACTGATAAATAATTGTCACATTTACTAGTTTCATCCATCTTCTCCTCTTATTCATAACACGGTTATCCTTTCTTCTGAAAGAAGGCTTGCTACATTTCAAAGGAAGCTAGATAAGCACATTGTAAGCCTTAAGCCCTAAGCATAGGTTTGTGGAAATTGTGAAATCAGTTGGAGGCAAGTTCCAGAGGTGCACACAACTCAGAACTTGGCAGCCATTCGTAGAACCATTATTGACCAACACAACCAAGGACTTCCTTTCCACCATCATATACGCCATATACTATAAAACTTGAAGGACTGTAGCATTTGGGTTATTGTTGCACCACCATCATATGCATGAACTGTAAATGATTTCGAGGTCTCAAGCTAGACATGTTTGACCACCAATGCTAAATGCTACACAGGTCACATCAAGACTGGATCACCTTATTAATAACCTCCTTCAATTGCACTAACAAAAGATAATAGAAGGAAAGATCTCTTACCTATAACGAAATTATAGGAAGTGCACATGGATGGTGGTGTTATTTAGTTAAATGCATTGTCTTAGTGACATCAAAATGTAAACCAAAAAATGAAGCAAGTTTTACACGCTCACTACCTAACTCATGCTTACACCAAGTCACTGTCTCAAAGGGACTTGATTTATTGTCATCTACAGAAAGATGTTCTGGGAGTTGGCACACTCTAGGCACGCATAATTGTGAAGTAACCAATGCGAATGCATATCACCAGGCTCTATCCTTGGATCCTCAGCAACTTGGAATCAAGAAATCAATACGAAAGAAGTTAATGTACGGGGCTGCAGAAATTGAATAAAAGCACGAGTGTTTTCCCCCCTTAGAGGTTGCCACCAAAGGGTCAATAACTTTGAAGAACTGTGAGAGAAGCATATGGTTTGTACGTCAAGGGTGTTGATTCCTTTATATCTTTATTCATTCTATCTTTTTAGATTTTCCTAATTTATGAACTAATTAGACTTTGGCTCAAAAGTTCAATTGGGATAGTCGGTGATTAGTTTGGTAGTCAACGGGGTTTAACAGGTCTTCTTTTCAAGCAGACATGTCTTTCCTCCTAGCCATCTTTGTTTACTTTAGTACTTATAATAAAGGGTGATTCCTGTAACTATTTTTGAAATCTAAAATTTTTAAAGGAGAAATCAAGTAGGTGTACAGAAAATGTAGGAGCATTCAATAGGAGAATGGAACATCATCGAGCCAAGTCTTTTTTGAAGAAATAAATTCACCTTTTCTAACAACTTTCTTCTCTCCATATTCTTTTCTAAAACTTTATTTCTTTCTATTATCATTTTTGCTCATCTGCAGAATATTCTATTGTAAAAGCTTTATTTTCCAGCTGCATGTGCCTCTCTTTGCCAGAATTTTTTATTACATCAGGTCAAGGAAAAAAAAAGATCCACACTGGAAGAAAGAAGCTCACACAGAATGAGAAAAAGGATTCTTGCTTAGCTAATGGATCAACACGAGCCCTTGAGCTATTGGTAGACTCCTAGCATCTTGATAAGTTTGCATCAGCCATGCTTTGTATGACAATTTGACAATCTCTCGTCAAATGAGGATGAGCCTACAACCTCCAATAACAAAACAAAGTGGTTATATTGTCTAGACTAGGCTCACTTGCATTTAGATCCACTTAATTTCACAGAATATTTTGTATCTTTCAACATTAATAGTGCAGCTTACGGCCTTGTTATCCACAGATAAAGATCTTATAACTTGTAAACTTCTCACGATAGCAAGTATAAGTTCAAGAAGATCCAAGTGTTGCTATTGGTGCAAAGGTGATCGTTCTTTGTAACAAGTTACAAAATAGTATGAATAGCTTCATCAGGTTATAAATAGGGTAGTCAAGTAACTCACAGTAGGAATAAAAGCTTAACTCAACCAGTTGAAAATACATCGGAAGCATGCCCAATTTCCAACATTCAGATTAAAAATTAAACCCAGACATAAAGTTGACATGAATTAAATCTCAATATCATGCTAAGCCTATAATAGTTTGCTAAACTTTAAAACTATTAGGGTGTGTTCCATTAGGAGCTGTTGGAATAACAAATCATAGTTTTAAAAAAGCAGTCAAGACTCCCGCCTAGGCCTAGGCAGTACTTAGGCCACTCGCCTTTGTTTTGAGAGCACTTTGGTGAGTATAGGCCATTATGTGGATTGCAAAGCTTAGATCATGGTCTAATTTCCTTAGCTGCCGCCTCCACGTCCTCCTACCTCCCTAGCCTCCTCCACCGACTCCGAACACCTCACCTCCTCCAACCTTCAACAAAATCTCCTCCAACTCCAACAAAAAAAGGCCAGGTGCTAGGTCAACCCCTAGTGCTTACTTCTTAGTGTAACACCAAATGCTTTGCAACATCATGTTGTTTCCGCTATGGTTGTAAGAACACTCTGACTTTCAGCAATAGAGCAACACCCCTATCACCCCATACACCCCCCACCTACGCCCTGTCAGGACATTGTCAATATAACATCTCTTATTTGAATAATAACAAACTCTCATTTGGTACTAATATAGGTTTGAGATGTTGTAGTGCAAATAAATACAGGTATGAAAGGTGTACGAAACGAACCAAACGATGCGAAAATCAACTCAAAAGCTGATTTAAGCACTTCTGCCATAGATGATAGGTCTTGGACCTTCAATAGTGAGTAGTGATCATCAATGGTAACAATGATTCCTCAATGATACAAAGTCCAGAGACATGAATATCATCAATGGGCTTCTCAACCATCGATGGTCTCTCGACACCATCGATGGTCAAAGCGCACAATCGATGGTAAAGGCGGCTGATTGCAAAATTTAATAATTTAATTGCAACCGTTCGTTGTTTATATATTCTCCAACTTATACCACGTTTGGGATATCTCTTTCTTGACCTAATTGTGAGAGAAAATCATAGAAAGAGAGAGAAAAGAGGAGTTCTAAGGTTTGATATTGAGATATCTTGAAGAGAGATTTTTATTCCCCGGAGCCTCGTTGAACTCTCACTCGTTGCACACAACATCTTCGGATCATTTTAGCAAGGAGAGTTGCCTTTGGATTAATCTGCTTCACCACTCTTCATCAAGCTTCGCTTATATCATTCAAAGGACAGTTTGTTTTATCGAAAGGGCTGTAAGATTGTTCTTTATTCTAAGCTTTAACTGTTTTGTGTTTAGCTTTATTTTGAACTTGTTTTACGGCGTACTCAAGCCAGTTAAATTGAGGGTTGGGACTAGCTAGGACTAAAAGTTACTCATTGTGCGAGTTTGGTTAGACGGCTGATTTTGGGTAGATACCAGGGTGCGGTCTTGTAAGCCTACTGAATCCGGTTTGTAATTTAGATGAACTCTTGACATTGTGAGAAAACTCCTTCCTGAAAAGGAAGAGTAGACGTAGAATTGTTTACCGAACCACTACAAAATCTCGTGTGTTCTTAGTTGAATACTTTTTGTGATTGTTATTTTGTTTATCACTTTTTCCGCTACATATTCTGAGTTTTGATGAATAACGGTAGCAATCCTATTCATCCCCCTTCTAGTCTTGCATCTTAGATCCAACAAGTAATATCAGAGCCTTGTTATCCATCTTTAGAATTCACAACTTAGAATTGAGATGTCTAGTTTGACTGCAGCAACGACTTTCCCAGAGGGATACACTGTTAACCGACCCCTTCTTTTCGATGGGTCAAACTATACCTATTGGAAGGCGCGCACGAGTCTTTTTGTTGTCCATTAATTTGTAGTTTGGAATATTGTTAAGACAGACTATAGTGAACCTACTACCATTGTTAGTGAGACCACCGTAGTCACACATAGAGATAACTAGACTCTTGGTAACAAATAGCTTTACTCTCCGATTGCTTTTTGCAATGAATGCTCTTTATTGTCCTTTACTGCTGAAGAATTTAATCGTGCATCTAATTGCTTTACTGCGCAAGAAATTTGGCTCATTTTGGAATTTACACACGAAGGAACTTCATAGGTTAAAGAGGAGAAACTTACAATGCTTATGAGTAGGTATGAAAATTTCAAGATGAAGGTCTTGGAGAGCATTGATTCACTTGATTCATGGACATTGTGAACAAGTCAAAAGCTTTGGAAAAGGAATATGATAATAAAGAGCTTGTGAGAAAAATTATTCATTCTCTTTCTAGGGATTGGGAACCAAAGATAGCGGCTATTGAAGAATTGAAAAAAATTTCTGAAGTAACTCTTGAGAATCTTATGGGGAATCTTCTTACATATGAAGTACGTTTGAAAGACAGATAAGATGATTCTGAAATAGCTATAAGAAGAAGTCATTAGCTTTGAAAGCGAAAATAGAAAAATCAAAAGCCACAGCAAACATAGGTGTGAGCTCAAGTTCTGAGAGTAGAAAGATAACGGAGTAGATCAAATTTCGAAAGGCTTCGAATCCTTCCTCAAATCAAAGGATGGTTAGAGAGTCCTACAAGACAAATAGAGTCGCTACATAACCTAGGTAAATAAATTTAATGGCAATGATTATGATATTGAACCAACTTATTTTCGATGCAGGAAACTCGGTTACTTAAAGAAGAATAGTCCGCTAAACAAAAAAGACTATAAAGAAAAGGGCAAAAGTTTCAAAGTGTCTACATAGGACAAGTCGGATAGTAGCTCGAGCGATAATGACAAAAGAGCACATTGTTGTCTCATGGCTAAAGATAGCAATTCGGATAATTCCAAACACGAGAGCTCTGTTAGTGAGATATACCCTTCATACTATGATTTATATTCTAAATATAATGAAACGTTGGGTCAATTTGAAAATTTTCTTTAAAATATAAAGTTCTTAAATAAGTGAATTCAAATTTAAAGAAGGGTAATAAATTGTTAAGTGATAAAATTAAAAAACATTCTCTAAAGTTGAATACATTTAACAATTCAAGTGAAAATTCCTCATTTGAATGCATACAATGTTCCATGTATGGAGACATGAATTGTGATTTATCCAAGCAATTAACTAATAAAATTAGTGAAAATGAAAAATTAGTTGCTCGGGTAAATGAGCTTTCACGTGAGATGTCTTCTGAACAAATAAAATTTGAAACTCGATGCACTATTATAGCTTTTAAAAATAAACCGAAGTCCAAAATGTTGATTTGGAAAAGGCCATAAAGAAAATTTTATTGGGTTCTAAAGGTTCATGGTTCTTTCCAATCAACGATTTGCTAAAGCAAAAACTGAACTTGGTTATTCATGTTCAGAAAACAAAAAAGTTTCAACCTTCTTTTGTAAAAAAAAATTTAAATCTTTTTTCACTCATTTGTAGTGTATCTTCTACTATTTGTACTTACGTAGTGATATTTCAATGAATTGTTAAATGTAATATAGAGTTAAAACAGTTAAGCAGATTTGGGCACCTAAATTTATAATTATTAACCAATGTGGACCTATATGGATACCTAGGGCACACCTTTCCGCTTTTCTGTAGGTGTACAGGCTAAGGAGCAAGGCAACATCCAGTTACAAGGCATATTCAGATGAAAGGAATATGTTCCTTAGCTAGACCAATAAGAAGAATGGTTATGTGATATTTTAGATCAACATATAAAATAGTTGGAGTTTGTGCGAAAGGTAATACTTCTTTTAAATTCCTTATTTCAAGCTGTTGAGGGCTTAATGATAATCTTATATCCATTAGTGAAGTATTGTACAAAGGTATGTCTCTTGATTTTCTGAACCTACACATACAATTTGTTATTTCAAATAGGTTCCATTGATTTGAATGTTAATAGACAGGTAAATATTTACACTTTGTATTTTCTTCATATTTATTCTGAAAGATTAAAATGTTTGGGTGCAGGATGAGAGTTGCTAATATGTTGCAAAATAAGTCTCATTATGCAAACAAAGATTCATTGTGAAGGTACACGATGCTGGCATAAATGATTGTTTCAGCAATTCTTCTCATAGAGGTAAGCTTTAGGTATATTCTATGAAACTCTCCAGCTGTATGTACATAGTTTGTTTTTTAATTTTCTTTCTTTTTTTCCTTTCTAGTTTCTTTTTTATTTTTTATTTTTTATTTTCTTTTTCTTTCATTTTTTAAAAGAAATATGAAAACAAACTAAAATTTTCTTTTTCTTTCTTTTTGATTTAAAAAAACACTTGGTCTATGTATATGCTTTTACAAGATTGATTTAGATAATTTTTGTTCATTGGTATATAGGATTGAGTTGATACACAGGTACACATGTGTTTTTCAATCTATATGTATATATTTCTGCATTCAATGATCAAATGATGGTTACATGACACATTGTTTATACAAGAAATTTCACGTGTCATCGTGCACACTTATATTTCATACTTATCGTACTTAGTGTTGTGGAATAGTGGTGGTGGAGTCTTATATTTTGTTCTTAGATATTTCAGGTTATATCATATGATTTTGAGCTTTCTTTTCTTGGCTAATGCACAAACTTATCTTTATATGTACAACAGTGCATTTATGTCAAAAATATAAACAAACAATAAGAGTGTATTCGTTAAAAGATGATCAAAGGATCCACTCTTATAAAATCCACATAAAATTGAGTGTATTTGTTAAAAGATGATGAAAGACCCACACTTGTGAATTTGCGTTTGTCCATATCTTAATGGATAGCCATCCTATACTGAAGAAATTTTACATTTAGAGATGGTGTGAATCTCCCACTACACAATATCGTTCTTCCTCCTGAGTCTTATACGACTGAGGTGATAGAGCGACACTTTGGTCCTTAGTTGATAAGATTGAGATAGCTCGAGTCTTATCTTTGATCTTTTATCATTTTGATATACCTGAATTTGCCCTATGATCTAGTATAAGTTTCTTCGCTATCAGTTTCATACATTTTACACTGACATTTAATTTTTTCGTGTGTGCATATTAACGTGTTTTCTCTCGTGTTCATGTGTCTTGTGATTAATTTTGATCTCTTGTGCTCTTTTTCTATCAAAATTTTGTGTGAACTTGTCTTTTTTCTCTCCCATACGCTTTTAGATGATTTTTATATGATTTTTTTCTTGTATTGAGTATATCTATTGGTGTGTTTTTCACTTTTGATAATAACAATAGGGGAGAAATTGGTGAAATTTGATGAATTTTTGAAATTTGATGAGTTTTTACATGAGTAGAGTTTTTGACTAAGTGCTATCATGTTTTGATTTTTTTTGAAATTTTTTGAAACACTCAATCAGTGTTTTAAAAAGCGGCCTAGGCGGACACTTGCCCGCTTAATTTTCACCGGAGCGGCCTGCCTAGCTGGCCGCTCTGCCAAGGGCTAGGCGGGGCTAGGCGGCCCGCTTAAGCGGGCCACCTAGCTTTTTGAACACAAAAAATTAAAAGTTCATACCCGAACCCATTACCCAAACCTATTACCTGAACCAAAAATAAACCCTAACAGTTTCTCTAACTCTCTCTCCCTCTCTATCTCAGTCACAGCCACCCCTCTCTCTCACATCTCTCTCTTAGTCTCACACTCTCTCACAGTCTCCACTCTCTCTCTCTTTGAGATCTCTCCCACACTCCCTCTCCTGCCACCGTCGCACCCTCTCCCACCGCCGGTCCCCTACCACCGAATCCTCTCCCGCCGCCGCCAGGTAAAAATTTCATTTTGTTTTTATTTTTAAACTATTTTTTAAGTTATTTACTGTTTTAGATTAAAAAATTCACTTATAAACTATTTTTTAAATTTAAATGGTTAATTTTGTTCAATTTAGTTTAATTATTAGTTTAATTAAGTTAATTTTAGTTTAATCTTGTTCAATTTTAGTTAATCTTAGTTATTTTAGTTAATTGCAGTTTAATATTGTTTACTTTTAGTTAGTTTTAGTTAGTTTTATTTAGTTAACTTAGTTTTAGTTAATTTTAGTTTAATCTTGTTCAAATTTAGTTAATTTTAGTTAATTTTAGTTTACTCTTGTTCAATTTTAGTTAATTTTAGTTTAATCTTGTTTAATTTTAGTTAATTTTAGTTTAATCTTGTTTAATTTTAGTTAATTTAGTCTTTATGTATGGTTGATTATGGATCTAAGCTTCTTATTTACGATTTTTGCAATTTTATATGAACTTAATACATATTTTTGCGAATTATTATAATTAAATAAATTTAAACATAGGCAAACGCCTAGGCGCTAGGCCCGGCTCGAACGCCTAGTCCGCCAAGCGCCTTTTGTAACATTGCACTCAATGCATTGTTTTAGGGGGAGCTTTACAATATTTGTGCTTGTTTACACTTTTCATGAATGCATGAATATAGGGGGAGCATTGCATATCATTTTCTATTGCATGAGTGTATCCATGCTTATTTTTGTTGTCTATATGTATTTCAAACACGCATATATTTCGGTATTTCAAATTTCAAGTTTGTTATTATTAAAAGGAGAAGATTGTTAGGATGTTGTCTGCACAATATCTCTTATTTGGGTAATAACAAACTCTTATTTGGTACAAAATAAGTTTGAGATATTGTAGTACAAGTAAATACATGTATGGGACGTGTACGAGGCGAAACAACGCGAAAATTAGCTCAAAAGCCGATTTCAGCACTTCTATCATCGATCGTAGGTCCTGGACCATCGATGGTGAGTAGTGATCATCAATGGTAACAACGATTTATCGATGTTACAAAGTCCAGAGACATGAATACCATTGATGGGCGATTTAACCATAGATGGTCTCTCGACATCATCCATGGTCGAGAGGCACCATCTATGGTAAAGGCGGCTGATTGCAAAATTTAATGATTTAATCGTAGTCGTTCATTGTTATATATTCTCTAACTTCTATCATGTTTGGGATATCTCTTTCCTGACCTAATTGTGAGAGAATATCATAGAAAGAGAGAGAGAAAAGAGGAGTTCTAGGATTTGATATTGAGAGACCTTGAAGCGAGTTTTTTATTTCTTGGAGCCTCATTAAACTCTCACTCGTCGCACACAACATCTTCGGATCGTTTCAGCAAGGAGAGTTGCCATTGCATTGATCTTTTTCACCGTTCTTCATCAAACTTCGCTTATATCCTTCAAGGGCCAATTTGTTTTATCGAAAGCACTGTAAGGTTGCTCTTTATTCTGAGCTTAACTATTTCGTGTTTGGTTTGACTTTAAACTTCTTTTACGACGTACTCAAGCCGTTGAATTGAGGGTTGGGGCTAGCTAGGACTAAGAATTACTCATTGTGGGAGTTAGGTTAGATGATTGGTTTCGAGTAGATACCAAGGTGCGGTCTTGTTAGCCTACTGAATCTTGTAATTCAAGTGAACTCTTGAACTAGTGAGGGAACAAAGGAATAAAGGAATATTCTGAGGTGAAAACATATTTAGTACATCCCTAAGAATATGCATCGCATGCTTTATTCTCAGGTACCATCAATACTGCAGACCATCAACAGGGCTCTATCATTTAGTCTCTGGCTTTCCTCATATTTGTTCTTTAATAAGTTATATCAATGATCAACTGCAAATGTGATATTGAATACTTCGTATGCAATAGTATCATCATAAAATCATAATCAACCAAACATCTAACCCAGTACCTGTTCCAAGGATCTGTAGTTATCGGCTATCTTCGAATACTTCCTATCCAACCTCGGCCGTGGCCGTGGCACATTAGACGAAGCAGGCGGCGGGTGTGCCTCCGGCGGAGCAGGATCAGAATAGGACTGCCCATCATAATAAGAACTATAGCTTTGGGTCGACGCCGGCGACTGAGGAGGAGGAGGATACGCTTGATAGCTAGGAGGAGCTCGATTCCAGGACTGCTCCCAAGAATAACTCCGATCCTGAAACGACGGCGATCTTCTACTGAAGCTTCCCCTGCTACCGCCGGATTCAGTTGAGCTCTTTCCTCCCATCAAACCAAAACCCTTGTTCAATTTTCTTCAAACGTATGAGATTTGGGGTTATTCAGGGTTTGGGTTGTTGCCAAAGAGGGGAAATTTCTTGGGAAGTTTGAGGAAACGGAGATTGATAGTTTGACGCCGAAATTTTCGCCCCGTCGTCTGAATTTGGAAAAAGGAAACGTGAGAAAAACAAGAAGAAATGTAGTAAATCTAAAACCCAAAAACAAGATACTTAGCGAGAAAGATGACAAGATAAGCACGAAATGTAATATTAAGCTTTAGCTTAATATTGAAGAAATGCAAAATTTGCAAAAGGAGAAGGAAACGGTGAAGGAGCTGGGTCAACCTTGACTGTTTTCAGAGCAAAATGGATCAACCCCAAACTTAATGAGAGTAGCTTTCAAAGGATTTTGATTGCTCAATTGTGCTGTGCCTCAATTGACAAGGATGGGACGACGAAGAATTTCTTTTTTTTTTTTTTTCCTCTCTCTCTAATTTCCAGAAATTTTAAAAAGAATATTTTTTTTCCTTAAATGATTGAATGCTGTATTTTTAAAGACTAAATGCGCAGACTTCAGCCCGTGACCACGTCGCTCCGTTGATATGCAGTGTAAAACGGTGGGGAGTAAAACCAAGGAAATTTCTTGGAAAAAACTGGGAGGATTTCTTGGAATCTCTTGTGGACCACCACCAGGAGAGAGACATTAATCTATATATAATCTGTAATTGGCTTAATTGCACTCCGGTAACCCACGATTTCACTCATGCTGTACTTTCATACTTCAGAGTTTACTTTTGCATATTTGATATCGCAAAGCTTCAGCCAGGTAGAACTTTGATATCCAAAATTTTATTTTTACCCATTTGATATCCATTTTTCTATTAAACTTTGATCACGCTTAACATGTACTTTATTTGGAAATTATATCCATGCAGTCATTATAAATATCCTTCAACTAGTTGGAAATTTTACTATGAACATCCTAAACAATATGTTTGAGCACAGAGTTTGGTAATTAATACTCATTTCGGGAGGCATTTATAATGAGTACAGGTGTATAAAAGTCCAAATTAGATCACATTTTAAACACATGATCTGAATTTAACAAACAGTTAAATAAAAAGTAATCCTCAGATAAATGGATAAATGATTCCAAAGTTAATTTTTCTAAAACATATGGATAGGGAAGTCCATTCGAGCTTTGGCCTGAACCCGGCTGGGCAAAAGCCCAATTCAGGCCTAGGAAAAGCTCGGAATGTCTCGACCGATAGAGTTTCAGGCCCAGGTCCTGGTGGTGCACCGGAGCCCGACCCAGGCCCAGCCTGTCCTGGGTCTAGGGGTCTAGGCAGAGGATGCTGAATCCTCGTTCGGGCCTTCCCAGACTTGGACCCTGTTTGGAGCCCCCAACGGCTCCCTAACTAGCCGTTGGGCTGGGCTGGGCTGGGCTCAAAAGTTTGGCCCGACCCAATTTAACAGCTAGAACTCTAGCCGTTGGGACCGGACAGCCCATACCCAGCCCAGTTTGGGCAAACCAAAATAACCTAAAACGGCTGTATTTTAGTTAAATGATCAAAATACCTTCAAAACGGTCAAAAAGGCTTAAAATTGAGGGTATTTTGGTCATTTGACTAGGGGCTGCCTCTATAAATATAGGGGGTTTTCAATTACTTTTCTCATCCAAAACTCATCTTCTTTTCTCGATTACTCTCTCTTATTCTCTCTAGTACAGTAACAATCTCTCTTAATCTTTTGTATACTATCCAATACTCTTAAATGCTCTCTAATTATCTAATTCCAATGACTTCCTCCTTCGATTATGAAGGGCAAAATCCATCCACAACTCCTGAGTTAAGTCCTACAACTACTCCTCCTACCGATGTTGAACCCAAATCCGACAATGATCCAACACCTAGAGCTCCTAAAAGGCCAAGATCAGAGTGTGACATTCTTTGAGAAGATAGCAGTTACAAGAGATCAACACAACAGACCAAAAGGCGAAATGTGTGATACGCGGCCATGTCTTAGAAGGTCATCATAAGAGCTGGACTAACCACCTCAAACGACATATTTAGAAAAATACACCAGAGGGCAAGGAACATCTCAAGGCGACATCTGCCAATCTCTAATCTCTCAATCATCTTCCTCTAACAGCCTCAGTTCATGGGACTGCGACGCAATTAGAGCTAAGAAATGTGTTATGAGGTTTATTGTTCTTAAAGATTTTTCTTTTAAATTGGTAGAAGATAATAAATCTGAGTATGATTAGAGATGCTTTTTATCCAGCTTTTCAAAAAAATTCTCTCCAATGTTGTCAATGTGATATTTTAAAATATTAACACGAGGAAAAAATAAAAATAATTTCTTATTTTCAAATCCTAAACTGTAAGTTTTCTTTAATTTCTGGTATTTGGACATCTAAAGCATAAAATGGTTATTTATTTATCACATCACACTGGATAGATGAGACATGGAATATGTTTAAAAGAGTTGTTACTTTTATTTCATTTAAAGATTCACATACTGGTGCGAATGTTACTATTTTTTAGTATGATGATAATGCTGACAGTATTACCAAAGCAATACCAAGAATAGTAATATCACAATACCATCATTAATAATAATACGAATAATCA
>JBAKGM010000081.1:9244564-9256986 GCA_037177215.1 Asparagus racemosus | reverse complement strand
TCTATATAGAAGTTGTTGAAATTCATAATTCCATACATCATGAAGTCATTTTCATTTGCATAAATAATGCACATGATATTAGATCACTTTTTCTTTTTAATAAGAGATTGGATCTACGGATGAATACATTTTACTCTAATATTTTCCTATTTTCATCAGTGTCTTTCTCCTTCAAATTGGAGTCAGCTATAGAACGGAGACCTTCATGAAATTTGAAAAGGTTTTAGGAGTTACTACAATAACCCTCAAAATTGATGACAGATTCATTGCAAATAGAGCTGCCAAAAAGCAGAAGCTTGCTAAAATTCTTAAGGCAATGCAGCTGACATATCTAGCAACACTCTCTTCCCAAATGAAGTACATATCATTTCCAAGAGATTATCTATGCAATGTCAATATAAACTGTGCCGTTGGGCCATGTGAGTCAAAAAATAAAGTGCATTTGAGTTTAAGAATTTAAGCAAAATAGAAAACTTTAAATATGAGCAGCTTTAATGATGGAATAACTGGAGCCAAAACTGATGGCATCTAAAGTTTACCTAAAGGCTGAAAACGAATATGACCAGGACGAATTACAACAGGAACAATTTCTTTCTCTAGTTCAGTGGCCTGATCTATCTCTTGCTGCTCAGGTGATTCTTTGTGAGTGACATTAGGTGAAACCTGCATTTCCTTATTCTGTAATAAAAATGGGTACTTGAATTAGTACTAAAGTTAACTGACTGCATCTACAAGAAAACAGAATGCAATACTTTCAGAAATCATCATACCCGGTCATCTTGAGACTTTAATTCCTGCAACCATTTTCTTTTAGCTTTTTTACGTCGAGCACTTCTGGACTGGACCTGATACAGATGTTTTTCCTATACGATTACTTCTACAATTTAACCCAAATAAAGACTTAAGGAAGAAGGGAATCAAAGTTCGAGGAAATAAATCCCTTCCTCTCTCTTTCGGAAGAACTTTAACAGTTTTTTTTTTTTTTGTGTATATTAGAAAAGATATCAGCAATAGATCCTAAACTGAAGTATTAGAAAAGATATCAACAACAGATCCTAGTCATAGAAAAATGTGAATTAAAGAAAGGGTTAATTACACTTTAATACCCTAAGTTCACTCATTTTTAAAATTGACACTCTGAAGTTTAAATTTGCCCAAATAATACTCTGAAACATTTAAACTCCTACTTCCCTCCCCTGTTCGTGTTGGCTACTTTTTTGGCCTCACGCATGCATCAGTCTTGGGTTTTTCTCAGGTTGTGTGTGTATATGTTGTGTGTATTTTTATTTTCATAGGGTGGGGGAGCAGATAGTGGATGAATACGGTCAAGATGTGACATCTGCTAAATAAAAATGGCCACTCCTAAAGCAGGTTATTCTTACTTTTAATTATTGGTTTTTCTGCAAATGCGAGTACCGTGTGGTGTACGTGTAGCTGTCTACGGGCTTGAGGTGGTCACAGCCAGTTTAAAAACCAGCTAATGCACTGGGCAGTCATACAAAAAAAGATGCCTGTTTAATGACATGGCTCCATCTGTTATGCATGTGTTTACTACCAAGGATATCAGCAGAAAAGGACTTAGCCTTAGATGCCATACAATTAAGCAAATTCATAGGCAGGACTGAGCTGTTGAGATAGGTCTGACCTATTTAAGAGTAATACACTATAAAAATAACTGCACTTATGAAACTCCCATAATCTAAATTTAGGCAGACTAGGCATAGTCGCATAGGTGCCAATCTGAAGGAAAAAAGTAACCTACCTTTGTTACATTATCATGCAGTTCACATGCAGTTCCTCCACTATCTTTTTCAGCTGGGCCATTCCTGCTGAAGTGCAAGTTAGATATATATATCCATGTTTAAGAGAAATAGAAGCCTCACAGAAAGAACTAAGTAGACACCACATGGCACGTAAATTTAAGAAATGCACACTTACGAACAGAAAGAATCCCAAGATTTAGAAGAAGGAAAAAAAAACCTCTTCAATGGTTCTTATTTAAGAGGTAACAAAACAACAGTTTGTTAACAGATGATCTTAATAAGAATGAGGAAGCTTTTCGTCATTAAACAATATCATTGAGGAAGCTTTCCATCATTAAACAATATCATTATTTATTGTCTTGAACTATGTAGCCTTTCAGGAATACTAAAATGAAGCCATAATAGCTATGCAGTGTACAACTAGAGAAGAAGGCAACAAGCTATTGGCCGGAATGATTTTAAGCGTGGAAGAGAATAAAGGTATTCTTCATGAATAATTCGGTAAAAGCTTACCCAGACTGGAGATGTATCCAGTACTTGGATCCTTGTACTCAATGGATACCAATAAGAAACTTGTTTATATTTTTCTAAGTAAAAATGTACCGTAAATATATCAAAAAAGTATATCAGACAAAAGATAAAATCTCAAACGCATGAAACATGGTCGCACTTCAATTATCTTGTACATGCATTTTTTTCCCCAAACTTTCTTTATGAATAGTTATAATCATTTGAGAATGGCTAGGTCGTAGACAGGTGATACCAAACACCTACCTGCCATAGAGCCATGCTTCATGAACACCTAAGATAAAGGAGACATCTGCTTTCGGACATGTCACCAAGATAAGTGGACACTTGTCAGATAATTTTCTCTTCTAATCTATGTTGCTTTTTTCACACTGTAAATGCTTAACAGAACTTTACGTAATGTGTAAAGTGTATTGGCACTGTAAAGAAAGGGGGGAAAACCTTTGGATTATTTAGTCGAACTACACAGGTTTAAGTTTAACTGATAATTTGATGTTGCAAAAACATAATGTTTATCAGAATATATCCCAAGCGTCAATTTAAATGTATGTACCTTTCTTCCATTAGCATGGAACTATGATTTTTATTAACATTATCACTAGGTTGGGAAGCAACTTCTGCATTGTGGGTTCCATCTTCACCCGATTGTTTATTCTTCATATGTAGATCTCTTGCAACATTGACTTCCTTCTGACTATTGCTCTGCTTCTGCTCTCTAGAAATGTTTTTCGCACTTTCAGCTGTAGGGATTGATTTTTCAGTGCTGGTCAACCTTAATTTTTTCCTCCTTTGACACCAAGAAAAGGAAAAGAAGACAAACTTAAATAGTTAAACAAATATTGATCACAATAGTATATCTCCTTCAAAGTTAATGTAAGTTTCCTTTTGAAAATGTATGTAGAAATATTGCTGTCTGTGTCCACAAGAACTATAATGCAGCTCCATTGAAGAGGTGTCATTTGAAGAAACTACCACTTAAGAGTGTATTATTCCAATTAATAATTGGAAATACTTCACTATCGGTGAGTTTGATTGCAACTAAATATCAGAAAGTAAAAACGACATCTTTCCAATTATTTTCATTTGTTAATGAATGCCCTTTCTGATTATTTTCTTCAGTAAGGGTACCTCGGCAGTCCCAAAGAACCACAACAAACCTTTCAAATCTTTTTACTTTTCACATTTACTGCATAGACTATGTAAAGTCGACTCTTTCTAACAAGTTGTACAACTGGCAAACAACTGATACAACAAAATCAGATCTGTTGAAAGCTATATGAGAAATCGTTCCATATCCCTCCATCTAATGTGAGAAAAATTAAGGGTGGTGGTTTGCATTTGTTAACAATGATTTCATCAGTTGATCATATAAAAGATCTTCAGTGAAGTTTTAACACAGAAGGAATCGATCTTGTAAAGTATTAAAAAATTACCAGATGATGTGAAAAGCATATTTTCCAGCTCAATGTTTTCTGTGATTTTCTAACGGGTCACATAGTTAAAAACAATACAATAATGCTAACGATTAAAGGACAAAAGTTTCCCATAATGATACGAAAAATTATACTTGTAATTAATTAATAAAAGCTTCTATCCCAGTTTTAACTAGTGCTATGTGCATCCCTAGCTTTAAACATAAAAATGGCATGACGTTTCTTATCTCATTAGTAGTTTTTGCATGATTCCTTTTAAATGCAAGTGACATTAGAAGTTGAAGCAAATATTTGATTCATATTTCAGTTAATAATAATGAAAACTTGTAAGCCCTTATACACAATTAAGACAATTGATTACAAACAGAGCTTACCTCTTTTCCCTTTGATCAGAACTTGTCCCCTGTGCAACATTATCGTTTAGCTGAGAAACAATATTTCCATTTCGAGAGGACATCTCAGCTTTCTTATTTGAACCTCTTCGGGAGCTGCCTCTTCTTTTAGAGGACTCTAAGCTCTTCCCTAAATGGATATCTTCATCTCTGCCAGCAGTATCTTCCTCCACGTCACCAATTGTGTTTGGCTCCTTGAAGCTGGTTTTCAATTTCTTTCTCCTGCCATAAATGCTCAGCTCAATACCAGAAATTCCAGGGCGACATTTACCGCACAGAACTAGCAAATAGAGAATGATATATACAAATGGAGGTTACCATTTATCATATGGTACAAAATACACGCACGCGAGCTGCTGCTTTAATATACTAAAAAAGATATATTTTATGTATCAGACATGTAATAACAAAACAAAACATAACAAAATACTGTATCGCATCTGTATCAGATGAACTTCACAATGCCACCGGACAACAGATTTACAAATGACAGGCCATGTCCATCATCGATTAAGGCATTCGTGAAAAGTTAAACTAAAATAGATAAACAAAAATAAGGGTAAACCTGTTATTCTCCTTAAATCTTGATAATTTAAATAAAATATTGCAAAACAATGCCGCACACAGACACTTTGATCGTGAAGAGGTGAGATGGAAGCCATGTAGTGGATGCAAATAGTTCTCTTTTTTTTTCTATTTCAAAACTATTATTTTCGATCTGTGCATCAATGGTGTCTATATTGCAGCTTACTATGTCCATATTGGACATATTAAAACAAAAAAAACAATATCAAAAGCGAAAACTCTGCAAACTTTCCAACAGAATCAATCAAGACTATTGATTCCTTCATGAGTGAAAAAAGACTCATATTCTCTAGAAAATATGTAGATATGTTATTTTTCTTATTCCTTCTCTCTTCCAATTAAACTTTAAGAGTTGCTCTATATAGATAGATTTAAGTATTGCTCTGGCCCCCTCTGGAGTTCCCCATGACATACAGGTAATAGATTGCTTCAGCTACCTTTGGGATCCCTTCGCACCCATACAACACAACATTTAAGGGATTGATCTGATGATTCTGAACCCCATCAAGAATGCTTCGGAGACCCGAAAAAATATGTGATTGCTTGAGTTCCCTTTAGAATTCCTTCAGAATTTATCCTGGGTTTAAGGGATTTCTTCAACCCCCTTCGGGAATGCTTCAATGCTCATATTATATCTAACGGATTGTTTTGGCCCCCATGGGAACACTTCGATACCCACACAAAATTAATTGATTGCTTTGACCCCTTTGGGGTCGCTTCGGCACCTACCGACTAAAATCAAATTATGGACCAGAATATCTGTAAAATAATACTAAGAACTTGGACTGGAATATCCCAAAACAAACTCTAAAAAATATGTAATTAAAGGAACTGAATATTTCTAAAAAAGGTTCACGGACGGGAATATCCTTAAACTATATCATTACATTACAAAATAATTGTGCCCATAAAAATTGAATTTATTTGTGCAGACCCCATAGCATTAAACTAGTAAAATATGCACAAATAAGTCCAAAATTCAACTGTATTGACCCCAAAGTTATTAATCTAGACAAAAAAATGAATGATATGAATGATAACTCAAGATAGACTGTCAAGTCTCTAAATTGACAAAAATCCAAGATAAGACTGTCAAATATCTCAATTTATAAAATTCAAGATAGAATGCCAAGTCTCCTAATTGGCAAAAATCCAAAATATACTATCATGTATCTAAATTGGCAAAATTCTAACATAGACCAGTAAGTCTCTAAATTGATAAGAAATCAATCCGGACTGCCAAGTCTCTTAATGGGTAACATTCATAGATAGACAGTTAAGTCTCTAAACTAGCAAAAAACATAGACCTCCAAGTATCTAACTTGGCTAAAAGTAAAGATAAGATTCTCAAAATGACAAAATGTAAACTGAGGTCACGCCAAATGTTAAGCCATATAAACTGACATTTGAAATGAAGTAAAGTTCAATTCTTCTTCTGAGTCCATTTTGATGTTTTGTATGTTGGCCATTAATAGAAGATACTTTTTTAAAAAGAGGGTAAATAACAATATTCTGAGCCTGTTGGAAAGCATAGACCTACAATTACGAAGCCGTATCTCATATGGTGAATTTCAATATCTAATTTCAAATTTATGCATCCTTCAGATCATAGTCAGTGATTAGATTACCATTTTGAACCCTTTCAACAGCTATGGCCTGCTGAATGAAAATAAAATAGGAAGTAGTGAACTCTCAAGGACTTGGGAACAATGCATTTGGACAAACTAAATTTACCAGCAGGAGAGAGTATAAAAAATCACGAGTAAAAACAGATCATGCTTGTACATAAGCAAGAGAACTTGAGTAAAAAAAAATCACGCTTGTACATAAGCAAGAGAACCCTGTACAGAAACCACGCTTGTACATAAGCAAGAGAACCCGAGTAAAAAAATCACACTAGTACATAAGCAAGAGAACCCTGTAAATCATTTGCCAAATTCCTCCCTAGGAAATCTCTTGACAGGAAAAGTGCTTTCCATAATCCTAGAATCTGCTCGTATTAAAATCCACCTTCCACATCATGCAACCAAATTCCTCCCTAGGAAAACTCTTGACAGGAAAAGTGCTTTCCATTATCCTAGAATCTGCCAGTATTAAAATCCACCTTCCACATCATGCAATTTTTAGTTTGTGTAGCTCAGAAGCAATATTTCTCATCATTTAATCTACGAGAGAGCCTACAAAATTAGGAAAGATAGATTTGTAATAGTCATTAAAATTGCTATTAAACTTTAAGGGGCAATATGCTGCTCTGAGCACAGGGTTAAAGAATCTGTATACATCTGGAGTAAATTGTGAGGCAAAACTTCGGCCATACAAAGCTACTTGGATTTTGAAATTAGCAAAACAAATTATGCATGTAGCTATATTTAAAAGAAAGTCTTGAAAGATTACTTGGAGCCCTCAATTCCATCTGGATGTTTAATTTTTCTCTTTGATTTTGTTCCTGTGTGGATAGCATTCTCATTGTGCGCACATAATTTCTTATCATTTTTTGTCTCGCGACCTGAATCCTCTCCAAATTCTCTTATTGCCAAAAGTTTATCACTAGAAACTGTATTTTGCTTCTCCAGAACTCCGGAACACTGCATTTGACACGGATAATCACCAAGCTCTATCACATCTATCACTGTATCATCCTTCTTTCTGACCCTGATACAAATAACATTTATATCATTAGGATAGAGTGGGCATATATTGAACTTTGTATGTCCAAGTGTATACGTAAACTGACACATCAAAAACAACATGAAATGTTTTTTACAACCAGGAAGATAGTGATGCAGCAAACAATTTCATACACTATAAAAAGTTTAAAACAACTGCAACACTATTGTTTGTATGGTCCCAAGGAAATCTGTGATTAGTGGAAAACTAAAAGGAACAGAATAAGATGAAATATCAACATGAAATGTTATTTCATCCAGGAAGATAGTGATGCAGCAAACAATTTCATATATTATAAAAAATTTCAAACAACTGCAACACTTTTGTTTGTATGGTCCAAGGAAGCCAGTAAATAGGGGAAAACTAAAAGGAACAGAAATACAAGTGTGATTTCTGGAACTACACCGCAAATCAAATAGGCTCCATTTGTTCGAATATTCAATTTATTGTCTATTTGAATATAATACATTTTTTCCAAAGTCAACTCTATAACGAAAAATATATATGCACCAAGTAAAGCATGAAAATAAACTGTGATTGGACATGACAATAGAATAACTAAAAGTATAGTGCAAAAGAACGGAAAACGAGAGATACTTACACTCGAGTACTGAAACAGCAATATTACAAAGTAAAGCTCAATCCCTTACAAATATAATGAGTATGTCAGAAGTGTAGAGTCCATCTCCACATTTGACAAATATTGGAAACCAACACCACCACTGCACATCCTTAACATTCCTTAACGGGTAGTAGTTGGAAAATTCAATAGGGTCGGAAAATCACAACTTTCAATAGAAGAAACCTGACTTAACGATGGATTTTGATGTAGGAGGGCTGGATGTAGGATTGGTAAAGTTTTGATGGATTTTGGGTGGGAAAGATAGGGGCTTGGGACTGTTTAAGGTGCATGTGGGGTCAGTGCTGATGGGTGACAGCAGACTAAGGGCTTGGGAAGGAGTTCGGCCAAGTTGGGGTGGATGATAGCGGGTGTGGACTGGAAATGATCCTCCAGGGAAGAACGGGAAGATGGGAAGAGCTAAAATTGATTTCGGGTTGAGAACAGGAGGCAGGTGACAAAGAAAGAGGCGAAGAAGGTGAGGGGGCTCGTCGGTTGCACGGAAGAAGAGAAAAGGAGAATTGATGAAAGCACATGTTGCAAGAAAAAAAAGAAGTGGGAGATGGTGGGGGTGCTAGGTTTGTGCTGCTGCAGGAAAACTAAGTGGGAGAGCGGGAGGCTGGTGCTTTAGAGGAAGTGGAGACGGGATAGCTAGATTAAGGCTAGAGTTTCAGTCTCAGACCGAGCAAATCACATGCACTTGTCAAAGTTTCATCAAAAAACAATGTTATAGAATGCGCTAGGCGGACTAGGCATTCGAGCTGGGGCCTAGCGCCTAAGCGCCTATTTTTTAATTTATTTAATTATAATAATTCACCAAAATATATATTAAGTTCATATAAAATTGCAAAAAACATAAATAACAAGATTAGATCCATAAATTAACTAAAATTGAACAAGATTAAACTAAAATTGAACAAGATTAAACTAAAATTAACTTAATTATACTAATTAAACTAATTAATTAAACTAAATTGAACAGGATTAACTATTTAAATTTAAAAAATAGTTTATAAGTGAATTTTTTACCTAAAACAGTAAATACGTTTAAAAACAGTTTATAAATTAAAAATTTTTGAAATTTTTACCTAAAGGACCGAAGGCTGAAGAGGACGTGGCGGGAGAGGCGACAGCAGCGGGAGAGGACAGGAAGGAGGGGCTGCGGGAGAGCCGATGGCAGCGGGAGAGGGGGCAACGGGACTGCGGGAGAGGAGGACCACGGCGGGAGAGGACTAGCGCGAAAGGAGGGAGAGAAATTCAAAGAGAGACTGAGAGAGATAGGGAGAGGGAGGCGGCTACAAGTTAGAGAGATAGAGAGGGGGAGAGAGTTAGAGAGAGAGATAGGGTTAGTTTATGGGTTCAAGTTTGGGTAACGGGGGTTTTGGATTTTTTTTTTCTTTTTTTTTGGTTCAAAAAGCTAGCCGGCCCACTTAGCGGGTCGCCAAGGCGGAGCAACCTCCTAAACTGGCCGCTCCAACCAAAACTAGGCAGCCAAAGCTCCGCCTATGTCTAGGTGAACGTCTAGGCCGCTTTTTAGAACATTGTCAAAAAACTCAATCTCAAATTCTGAAATATACAAAGCTTCTGTAGGAGTTTCTATATGTATAAAGCAAGTAAGCTCAACAATATGTATAAAGCAACTAAACTAACATGACTCAATCCAAATCTATATCTATCCCACCTATAAAAGATCCCATCTATAAAAGATGATTGCTATGTCAAAACTTTTGATTGCCTTGTTTGCACTCTCAATCAAAAGTTTTGACAAAGCAATCCCTCCTTATATGTGTATAATTTATCATTAAATTATGGTTTTATAACCCCTCCATTTACACTCACTTAAATCATATTAATCCCATCAAAACCACTTCAAATTCCATTCTCATAACCTCCTCTCCCTATCATAATACTATAGATAAAGATTTCATCAATTTATAATAATCCAAGCTTGGTTCCACATAAAGCGATGACATTAGAGAGGAATATGAAGGGTTAGTTTTATTCTGACATTTTTGCATTTTGTTTACTATTAGTTATATTTTGTTCATTTTACTTTTAGTTTGGTTTTATTTCATTTACATGATCTGATGTTTGCTTGAGTATTCGTTTAATTTCTTCATCATGATATTTTTGAATTCTTCTTTTCTTTTCTTCCTTTATTTTTTTTAACTATGATGCTAACATTTACTTCTCTCAGTATATATGATGAAAAATAATAAAGATTCCTAATTTCGTCTTCTCCTCTCGATAGATGGTGCATTCCTCACAATGCAGCAACATGAGTTCTTGCGGCAACTTGGCGACAGAGGTTGGAGAAGGAAAAAGAAATGGGTTTTCCGATGAATACATGGAAAGAACTAATTCTATTAATTATGTAGATTTTTAGAGCAACCTAAGTCTCTTTCTTTTCTTTTTTTTTCTTTTGTTTTAACCTATGTAGTTAAACTTATGTCTCTTTCTTGCCTTTTGTTTAAATTTACGTTTGTTTCATTTGTCTGATATTTGCTTGAATTATTTTTTTACGTAGTACAAAAATTTGTAAGGAAGGTCGTGCAATATATGATTGGAATATGATTTTTAATCAAAAAAAATCACAAGAAAAAGAATAAATTTATAATCAAGTTTACCTTTTCTTAAAAATATATATACCTAAAAAGATTTAACTGAATGGAAATCTTAGTTCCACACTGTCTATACGACTTAGTAACAAACAACACAGTATACGCCTAACTTGATTAAGGAAACCTAAAGATAATAGAGATGCAAAAACCGATTTTATATGTCTATGTGCAACGGCACTATACTTGTTAAATTAAACATGAATCAAATAAATAGATTAAGTCCAACGGTCAACCAAGACAACTAGTCTAATCCAACTCAAGTCTAAATCAAGCCTTTCTCCAAAATCATCTAGAGTAGGTCCCGTAAACTCGATCTCCAGTACTCCTTCATTATTCATCACCTTACAAACTATCATCAGTCATGACACTAGACTTAGCAGCTAAGATAAACCACTGACAAACAAACCCACTAAACTCACTGGATGTGCCTATTAAATTTTCCCAACTAATAAAGAGGCAAAGACTTAATGCAAGGACCTTGATATAAGCCTATAAATCCATTCACATACTAAGACAATAGCAAAGAAAGAGAAAAGATTTTGTGAGCCAGAAATACTTTCGATTCTAGTGCTTTATATACAAACTTCTGAATGTAAGGGAAAAAAATCGAAGAATGAAATATACAAGAGATGTCTCTTTCCAAAATCCTTGTTTCTGGTACGTGACTATAAGGTGAGGACTACTTAAAACTTTGAAACTACTATCCTCTACCTAGTAGGTAAGTCCAAGGCTAAAATTGGTCATGATCCTATAAGGGCAACAAATGCACTAACCAACTCCACCCACTAACCACTCCACCTCACTTGTCATCGCCATCTACTTGACTAATACTACTACGAGCTTATGCAATAAATCACCTACCTTATGTAAGTAGCCACCAGCCGCAAGCCGTCGTAAGTTGCTAATTTTCTGCAAAGCCATCCTGTGGTAATCATCATCCAACTTAATGGAGCACAACTCCAAGTTGTGAAAAATTTAATGACAATCTTCCCAAGTTTTCAAAACCAGGAAGTCATAAATCGACCCTCCACCAGTTGGGGAAAAATCACCAAGGATATTTTTCAGCAGCAGAGGACCTGATGACTATTTGGTGTACTGGCATCCATCCTTTTGTTAGCTATGCAATCTCCATAAGTAATTAAAGATCAATTCCCCAAATTCTCTAGACTAATTTATCTAGACTACGTAGTAAAGGTAGTAAAGACTTCATAACATGATGATTTCCAGAAAGGATTTTGTGTCCAGTGTTACTTTAGAAATGCAAATTTTACATGGATCATAATCTCAAGATAAGAAACTATGGAACATCTAAAAATCAATACAAAACACCATTATGATTTCTAAAATGATACTACATTTAAAAATAAATAGAAAGTTCAAGTTCAGAAAATATAATAAGAGGCATTTAAATGTGTAAAAAACCAACCTGATGATGTCCTTGTCTTTCAAAATAGATGTTGATTCAAAAGGTGGTAAAACAAAATCATCCATCTGCAACATAGAAATTAAAAGATAAAGAAGCATGAAAGGCAGACAAAATATATACCTCTTCGTTATTTTTCTAAACCGTTTTTGAGTTGATGCATATTACACTACACGATACAGTAGAAGGCACATGGAAAATATATAATCCTTGTAGTGACAAAGTTAGAGAACATGTTGATGTCCCCCATGTGCACAGTCATGTAAGCATACGTAGATAAGTACAATCATAATGCCAGAAACTATTCACGTTGAAACCGGCCATCATGCTAGAAAGTAAAGATCGTGCTCACACAAGCAAGGCACTAAGACCTTCTTGCACTATATATATA
>JBAKGM010000081.1:9227829-9244464 GCA_037177215.1 Asparagus racemosus | reverse complement strand
TATATATATATGCACACACACACGTGTGCAGTAATATAGTGATGATTCTGAAAGGCTGAGAGTTATACCGTATGTGCACGCATTCACATACATTTAACATCAATGATGCATTGAAGATTGTTTGATTTTATGTATACAGCCTAATAAATGTATTATAGCCCCCAGCGAACTGAAACTCTGTGATAATAAGCTATGAAATATAATTCCTGAGTCATGATTTCATAAAATAAGTTGTGATGTTCTGGTACCCAAAACTCTCTCCATTTCAATTTTAATTTTCATTGAAGCACCATCAAATTCTATGTTTCATAATCAGATCATTTCCCTTACTGCTTAGTTCCCTCAAAATAAAAAGGGAAATCAAGCAAAACTTCTGAAATTCTAAGGGCATTCTATCTTAGTGGTTGATTTTTCAATCCACAGGTTGCAACTTTGAGAGATGTTTGATGTATTTTAAACTCCTCAAACATGAGAAACTAAGGATAGCTTCATTCATTCATTTGTTCAAATCCTTTGCACTGTTTTGCATATAATCTCACTGCACCTACTCAGAACATACTACGTGGGGACTAAAGAGTCCCAGATCACTATCTTGTGAATAATATGGAGACAAAAATCTGGTATAATATTTTCTTCATAAGGAAGGTATTTTATGCTTCTAGCAATGATGCTAGCATCTGTCAGCTCTATCAGGATTATTTCAATTCTTCAGATGGGTAATAAGGTCAGACGTCAGTTGAGGGAAAGAAAAAAACCTTACATTGCTAATGCTTGTGAAAGTCGAGTTCAAATTGTAATCTTCATATTCTTTCAAAATATGTGCATGTATAAGCAATAGCTGACATTACATGCCAGTCATCTCCTCTAGTTGTTCTCTGTCAAATTGGGCTCGTTTAGATCCACCGCTCAAAGTGACCAATTCTACATCAGACGCAGCCACCGATTAAAAGAATGTCCTACGCTTCATTATGCCTATATACAAAAACTATATAAAATTTTCAAAAAATATATAATGCAGACTAATGGTTGGTACATAGAATACAAAAACAACAAAGCCTCTGTAACAAATTTTTGGAATCAGTTACACAAATCCAATTCTTCCACTCATTTCAATCTTGTCACTTCTTCTAACTAGTGCATTTAGTGCTCTCCGTTGTACGTGACCAAACCGTCTCAGTGACCAAACCATCTCAGTCGATACCCTCTCATTTTATTTTGAATAGGAGCAACCTCTAATTTTCCTATGAACCACTCATTCCTTACCCTATCTTTTAGTGCACATCCACAAGACCACCGTAACGTTATCATTTATGCCGCACACATGGGTTTTCCTCAATAACCAGAAGCAAGTTAGTTTAGTTATCATCAATAACTTGGGAGATCATTATATTTTTCCTGTAATGGGTTATTTTTTATAAGTACTTACAGAGAGGAGGAGGCCATGGGGGCAGGAGAGCTTGAGATTGAAGCTTGTGAGGATATAAGAGGCGAGGTCGGAGATGGTGGAGATCGATGGCCTCCTCAAGAGAAGCCAGCACCGCTTCAGACCCTCCGATCTCTGAGGCTTTGTAAGGATCTTCCGATCCTCGAAGACCACGCGAACCCTCAACGCCTCCTCCTCTTCCATGGCGATGGCAGAAATTTTGGGGGAGAGTTCTGGTGAGGGTTTCTCCTTAAACCCCCTTTCTTGGTTTTTGTTATATTAGACCTCCAGATATTTGTTAATTATAGATTAGGCCCCAAGTGTCTGTACTTTTATATTAAACCCCTGCACCTCTCAAGTTATTCTGGTGAGCGCTCTTGGTTATCTACACTACTATATTAAAACCTCAGTAAGGATAAGAAAAGTTTGAAGCGCATCAAAAAGTTACTCTTCATCTCACTAAAGACGTGAGGACGATTTGATCATTTTACGCAAATTTTCTTCTTTTCTTTTCTCTTTTCTTATCTTTTCTCTTTCTTTATTGCTATAACTTTCTAAAGCGCACCATAGAGCTGACTAATTAAATATATATTACCTTGTATATTATAAAAGATATAAGTATGAAATAATAAAATTCTTCCATGTAAATATATACAATTGTTGATGTTAGATACCTAACAGGGGATTGAGTGTGGATTATGTAGGGTGTTAGGGTCCATTAATCTCCTTTGGTGGCTAAGCCCCTGATAGAAAGAGAGTCCTGCAAAACTACAACACATTAGAGAGTCGGAGTTGGGTTCTCCGATGATTCCTCCGACGATCAAGTCAGTTACGATCTGGAGGGAATCAAGGAACTTGAACAAGTTCTAAGTCTCAGTGTGCAGAAATTTGCATTACCTTGATTAGTAGGCAATGAGCCTATTTATACCCAGCTGAAGGGGGTATTTGTGTAACTTTGGTTAAGTCCATATAGATAGCTGAGTCGGCAGATAATTTACAGGTGTCGATATGATAGAGTCCGAGTCACATTATGATTAATGTGGCGATGACAAAAGCTCGAGGTATTGATGCGGCTTGGTGAGTCATAGAGACTTTCGGGGTAGGAGCAATGATGATTCTTATCATGCCTTCCAAGTGATGGTGACTAGCTGTCGGCAAGGAGTTTGAGGACAAACCGCCTCTTGTGTGTCGACAAAGGACGCCTTTTGCCTCAGCCCTAAGAGCAGGCCGATAAGTATTACCTTTCTAGTCGGCTTTCAAGAGTTCTCGATCTGTCCTTGTAGGATGAAAAGGTGGGGTGAGATCCGAGTTAGGACGTCTCTCGACTCGGTCCTTCTTGGGAAGGGTCGAATGTTGAGGCCGCTCGAGTCGTCTTGCTTAGGGCAAAGGCGATCTGCTAATTAATTAACATGGGACACGCGTCGACTCCTTTGGGAGGATTAGCACTTAAGTTATTTAATGACATAACAACAATAAAACTAGCAATTAGAATTTCAATATATTTCAATATAAATGTCATAACTAATTTTGAATAAGCCAAGATAAAAATATCATATACTAAATAAATAAATATAATAAGAAGATCTTAGAAATATCTACAATTAGGGTATGAAAATGACTCTTTTTTATATAAAAATTAGAATAATTAAATTTTAATGTCGGTTGCATGTGCATTAATGCTAGTATGTGTGACTATAATTACTCTTCTTTTTAATAAACAAAAAATTGTACGGAATCCATCCGGGAGTCTTTTTAGAAAGAACGGAAGAGATTTTGGCTATAATTTGATGCGGATTTGGGGCTCTAGTTTACAACTAAAGAAGGCTTTAGAGGTCCAATATGGCAAAAACCCTAAATCCCCCTTTATAAAGGGGAAAATAACAAGTTTATTCTTATTTCTTATTTTATTTTATTTTATTTTTTTTCTTCCATGGGGGTTCTACCTTGATCATTGAGCAAGCTATATAGAGCACCACCTAACTGGAATTGTCATCCTTTTTTTTATTATTTATACTTACGTACGGAATCGAACTCAAGACTGTAAAAGCCATACTGGAACCTCCACCCGTGATGGGTAAATGTGATAATTAAGTTTTAACAATCATTATTAATCAAAGGAAAAGTATTAACAAAATCATTCATAAACTAGCTTTCGTGAATAAAGCTATCATCATGTAATTATGACTTTTATGCTATTATTCATTCACACCTCAATTCATTATTGAGATTTGAGAGTATTATCATCTAAAAAAATTATCTTGAAAGTATTTACATATGTATTTGTTTTATTATTTTTTAGTTTCAAACAAAAAGTTGATCCTGCGGATGTCCCTTTTAAACTGATACACATCAAATCATCATATTACCAAAATACGACCACCCGAATGGTGGGCAGTCATGACGTTAGGCTGCCCGGGAAGATTGTTATAAGCGGTTGCTGTGTGCTACCGCAACGAGACAACAACCCGTGAGGAACAATATCGTGAGAGCGAGTGACTAGCAGACCAACGATCTTGCTAGCTAATTGACGCCTCTCTAATAACGTGACAGCATTCTGAAGCTAGCAATGTTAATAACAAACCACCTCCATACCATGAACTGGCACTCGCTTGCCCAAAACATATGAGCCGTTGGTACTTTGCCCGTTTCATACCGCGCGTGAAAAAATATTTAGAGTATGAGGAGCAAAAAAGAGACTGTTATTGCACATCTCAGAAGTTTGCATGCTGCCATTGTTGCGATAATATGCCCGGTAAAACCATGCATGAGCATCTACATACAAATGTAAAAGGTCTGTGCCCCCGCCAGCACAACCTCATAATATAACATTCAGCACTCTACCTTGCTTTGCTTATGCGTCGAGAAACCCCAAAAAAAAAAAAGCTTTATTGTAGCCAAATCTCTAGAGTTATCAATCTTCCAACTCAATGATCTTCACCACAGAAGCATCGCCTACTTTCTGGCAAACAACAACTCGGTCATGTGACTTTATGACCCCAAAGGCCTTTCCATGATCGAGAGCAACCTTCAAAACTGACTCATTGGTGGCGCTCGTGGACTCAGCCTGCACAAGCACAACATAAAACTTGTCAGCTTTACAGACAAGAATATTGCGAATACCAATAAAATGGACGAGCATCTTCTTTTATTCTTTGCAGAAACTTTTCTGGAAGAAAAACATGTTAGCTACATGCAAGTCATATTTCGTAGTGGGGACAAGATAATCTATTGTAACTACTTCAACAAGAGTAGGGTTACTAAATAATAACTTTGTTCCATCTTCAGTGGAAATCACAACCCTAAATCTCCTGAAGGGATCTAGATAGAGACCCTAGATCCCTGTCAACCATTGTCAGCACAAGTTACCTGCCCATGGTGTCCATTACCTTCCCTCTAGACCACTCATTACCTTCTCTCTAGAACTTTAATCTTAATATTATCATCAAATGGAAGCAGAAGAAAGGCAAAATGTCTTTTTTCCTTGGATAGTGTCTCTAGCCATTGACCAGAAGAATATTATTGCTCAGCTTCAAGTTACTCATCTAAGAAAGTGGGAATGAGAATTCAACCAAACTTGAAATCATGCTATAGAGATAAAAATCATAGATTAACCAAGTACAAAGGCTTTCTCAGATTAGGACTAAACAGAAGTTGTTCATAGCATGTAATGTCCCTGGCGAACATGGTGGGGGTGTTTTTAAGTGATAGAGAGGGGAGGGGCGTTAGGGATGGGGGTTGTCGGAGTTGGGCGAGTGGGTTTGAGCATTGTTGTGAATTTTTCTATTTCGAGACACTATTTAAAACACTTAAATAAGAAATCTCGATAGTGATTGGGGAACATGATGTTAGAAGTGACGATAAAATATCAAACATGATGACAGCTTAATTTAAAACAACAACCCAGTAATTTAACTTAGACAACTAAACCAGCAAATACCCAGATTACTTTAAGAACATGATTGTTGCAGTTGAGTTTAGAAGAAAAAGTTGTGGGATCTCCTATCTTGTTTTCTATGATCCAGGTCCCATCATCTTTCACAGCTAGAGGATTCACCGGCTTGTGCCACGTGATGCCAGGTTTCATCTATTTCGCAAGCAAAAGATAAAGGAAGGAGGGAATTCCGTAGTTATCACCAGGCACATACTATTTCCTGATACAACTAATATTTTCTCAAATGTTTTCTACATGTTCTTTATTACAGTGGAAACCCTGAAAGAACTTTCTTATATAGTTCTCTGGATATTTGAGGTTAGAGTTTAGACTTTCCATTGAGTTATAAAAATTACCTCCGCAGCCATTCCCATGGATTTGATAAATTCTTGAGCCAAACTTGAATGGATTCTCAAATACACCCTCGGGGCTTTTATTAACTTGACATATAACAGTCTGTAGTCCACCTCGAATGAATCATAGCTTGCTCAAGTCCTTTTCTGTGATTGCATATACGTAGTATGGTTTTGTTTGTAGTTCAGGATTGTGTTTCTTTCCATTTCTACAGTAAGAATATTTCTTCACTACAGTAATGTCAATTGTTCTTTTTTCTTCATTAAAATAATTTGACTCACGTCATTTCATGCTTGTAGCTTGAGTAAAACTTGAGAAGCTACTTTTTGTTCTTCCTCTTTACTCTTATAGAATTACACAAAAGTATTGCCTCACATTCACCATTAATTCTCATTACTTCAAAGTTTTACTTCGTTTTTTATCCTATTTCTTTAATAGTTCAATCTTATATACCTAGCAAGTTCATCCATCGAGATCAATCCCATCAGGAGATAATACAAAATGCACCAGAACAAGTAACTATTAACTAGCCATCGAACATATTAATGAGCAGGCTTGAAGATAAGAAGCTTACAGGATGACGAGGGTCCGCGAGCATTGGGAAAAGCCCTCTAACAATAAGCGACTGTCTAGCCTGCCAATTCCATAAACATTACAGGAACATTCAGTTATTCTGATATCGATTCAGAGAAATAAAAATATCAAAGAAAATAATACTCAAAACCATCTTCAACATTTACGGCAAGATACAATATCAATATAGTAACTGGAAAGAGAAATGTTGAGTAGCGCCACATAGACACTTAAGCTGCTAAAATAAAATAGGAAACGCAAAGTACATGAAGCAAAAAAGGGAGTTTAAAAACAACACCAAATCTGTTAAACATTAATTTAATTGAAAATAGTCCATTACCTCAAAAGCACCACTAAAACTCCATTTGAGTTGGTTTGTCTTGAGCCGAGGGATGACAACAGATAATACAGGCATTGTAGGCCTGTACTTCGCAATTAATCTGCATAAAAGGAAAAATATCAAGACTTCTCTCCTGTTTTCAGAAACTGGCAAATAAAATCGTACTACTTGTGCAGTGAACTACAATAAAACTTTCATTTTTAGAGAAAATAAGAAGAAAGATCTATCTTCCATTTGTATCCAATTATAGAAGTACCTTGCCGCCCTTCCCGATGAAGTAAAGACAATAATGACAGAAGCTTTAACTTTAATTGCGGCACGCACCTGTAAGAACATGATTATAAACAAAATCTTCCAGAGCAACTTTCCACAAATCATATTGTGGATGGCATATTCTTCTAACACAGTTACAACACACAAAATACAAAACATGAAAAGCTGATGAAAGATGGAAAAGGGAAAATGCATACAGCAGATGAAGCAATAGACTCCAAGTGAGTCATAGGCTCTCCAACATACTTCACAGTCTTCTTGAAGTACAGGTCTTGGTTGAAAACCTTTTCAGCCTACAAATATGTGCTTAAAAGTGATTAGCAACAAAAACCAAACAGAACTTGCTGCATGTCATAAAAGTAGCTGAAACAGAGATTAGCTAATAGGACACACATATGCCTATGCAATAATCTGCTATCCTAATTAACAACTATTGGTGCAAATTGCATTAGATAGGAAAACTGGAATAAGTTTAGTTTACTCAGAATGTCAATGACTTGACCATTACTGCTTCAGGACGTTCCTAAACTGTATTATGAATCTTCATTCACATAGAGAATAGTGAGTGAATCCGCTCTATATTGTACACTGTTCACATGTGTGTGAATTCATATTACTTATAATTACTAAATGTAGATAGATTATAAATACTAAATGTAGATGAATCTATCTACATTTAGTATTTATAATCTATCTACATTTAGTAATTATAAAATTAAGGCATGTCACGGCCGGTCACGAATCCTCTTAACAAGAGGACTTGCATAGCCTAACTCCGACATTTTCAATAAGCATATTCCAGGATCCAGATATATCATCCATAACAGTATTATATTCCAAATCCAAAAGATTTATTTATTATATATTTATATGATGGTTTTATTTATGACCACTTTATTACCAATATACTATCTACATAAGATACACTGCAGCCGACGATTGTGTTCACATCCCCACAGCATGCCGGTTTTAATCCAGTCAGTCATTGCAATCTGAAATTGTGTTTATTTTCAAGGTGACTTTTCCATGTCTTCAGTAAGCATTACACATTAAATGATTTATGCAAATGAAACCATCATATAATAAGATAAATCTTTATGATAAAGTATTTATGGATCACATATCTGAAAATTATTGGCTTATTGAACAAATCAGAGTTTGGCTCTGCAAATTCTCTTGCTATTAAGACTCGCGGCAGGTTTTCATGTGCCTTAGTTTCACAACTGACCATCATTTGGATACGTCACGATAGAAGTTAAGACTGGGTAGAAAACATAACTTATAACCAATGATCATTCCCAACTCCCAATGTGAGAGAAGAGAATATACCATTGAGCCCTATAAAGCACTACACACTCAATTAAACTTTTCTAAGTAACACAATCATAAATTCCCAGCATCTCAGCTCTGCATAAAGCAAACATAAGTAAATACTGTTTTTTAACAAAAAGCGCAATGCATACCTCTGCACAAATTTTACCCACAGTGGAAATGGTTTCAACTGGGTATAACCCACGGAGAGTTTCAGCACCTAAAAGAATTGCATCACTTCCTGAATACAATAAACAGCAGAATTAAAAAGATGAGCGTGTTATTGCTTTAAGACATAGATGTAGCACAAATTAGATGAACTAAAATGCCATTGGTAATTTTGCCTGGATGTCAAACAAACTACAACAATTCAATATAAACTGTTTTAGCATCAGAAGATACCGTCAAGTACTGCATTGGCCACATCGGTGGCTTCTGCACGAGTTGGCCTTAAGTTGTCGGTCATGCTGTCAACCACACGAGTAACAACTGCAGGCTTTCCAGCCATGTTACACTTATACAGAGCAGCTTTCTGAAACAGAAATACCTGAGATAGCAAAGAAGATTAAATAGCTACTCCAATTACTAAAATATTAACGTGCAAAAATGAAGTGCCAAAAGAGGAAAGAGGTGCAGCAAAGAAAGAAACACTCAAAAGAGATTCAAGTTTATAAGATAATCTGAAAACTAAGAGAAGAAAAGAAAAGCACGATCATAAATTGTCTTCAAAGAATGGTGCTTAAATTCTATTATGCTGCTTGTCCTCCTATAAAGTTTATATTTTGTTAAATACTTTTTTTTTCAAAGCTTCACAACTTGTCAAAGTCAGCATCAAACCATTATTATTAGGCATTAAATCTACTAGGAAAGTAGATGATACAAAACCAATTACAAACATCATGCCAATTCTTCCTCAAGATTAATAAATGTTCAACAAGACTTTTCTACAATCATGAGCTGCTAATTAACAATCTTGTTTACTAATCTAGATGTCATCTCTCTCCTTTTTCTTGCATTGCAATGTTTTAGAAAGGGCTAGACGTTTCTGGGCGCCATACCTAGCGCCCAGGGCCCAGGCGCCTAGGCGGATGCTTAGGCAGCACAGACGTTTTTAAGATCGAGAGAGGAAGGATCGTTTTCGAAGATTCAAATCATATCCTCACTGTTTTACTTGAGATAGACTTAGGCATAGAGTTTTGATCGCCAGTACATTTCAACCTGGCTAACTCTCTTCAACCATTACTATGCTTAAGCAAGCAATACACCTCTTTCTAACACCGTACAGTCCGTGTTAGCAGCCCATTCACCCCTAGGTGCTCCCAAGACTTAGACGGGCGGCCTAGGTACCGCTTAGGTTTAAGCGGTTGCCTAGGCGGGCACCAAGACCGCTTTTTAAAACAATGTTGGATTGTATTTCTCACACTAGTGTATTCTCAACTATTATGAGCTTCCTAATCCTTGTACAAAAGGTCAATCAAAACTTTGCAAGGTACATCCTCCAGATTAAACAAGCGAAAAAATGAGAACAGATAGGATGTTGTGATTGTAATTGATGAGATATGAAGAAAAAGGAGAACTGTTTGCATATTTGATTGCCTACCAGCAAGATATGCTTGTATTTGAAGGGTAAAAAGTTCTCCTGCATATATTGTTATAAAGAGACAATATGGCAAGCAAGAAAACAGTAGTATCTGAGTGTAGTGAATCACAAGATTGGAAACTGTCAGCCACCTGATAGAGTATTACATACTCATCTACATCACAAGCACCCCTTTCACAGAGTAAATGGTAGCTTTGTAACAGCCATGCCTGGATGAATGTCCATCCATGCTTAAATATTTTTCATGAAATACTGGGCTCGCAAGTCAATGCCATAAAGCAAACAACCTTCTCATTTCTCCATCTATGTAAAACAGAAATACTTAAGATAATACCGGGGGGGGGGGGGGAGTACTTAAGATAGTAGGCATGCAAAGATAAGTTTCTCACTTTCTCAGGTGGGAGATCTATTCCCAGATTCCCCCTAGAAAGAATGATGCCATCCGCCTCTTGTAGAATCTCATCAAAATGGGTCAACCCCTGCAAAAAAAAATGAAGAGGGGAAGTGAGTGAAAACTAGAAAAACTATCGCTCAGACAAGGAAATGATGTATTCGAGCAAAAGATTCTAAAGCAACTTGCCTCAATGTTTTCGATTTTTGCAAAAATCTGGGTCTGGTGGAGGTCGCCTAACTTTGAGAGAAATTCACGTGCCTAAATGTTATGAGCAGAGTTCCCATTGTTCAGCAGGAATTTGAATACAACAAGAGATTATTGATTATTCATTGCTACTACACAGCTAAAAAAATTATGCACAAGGGCGATGTATAAAGCCAACCAATAAGAACGTGTCTTACATGTCGAACATCCTCTGCATGCCTTGTATAGGATAATGAGAGGAAATCGATATTATTCCGAACGCCCCATTTACTAATGACCTGAAACAATTGATGATGTCAAATTAGAGAGTTGTGGTAAAAAAAAATATTAGTTATTTGCAGCAGATAAAACTAGCGCTAGCAGAAAACAAGACTTATCTTTGTTCATTTCCACATGTATGGAGGATCAAGGATTTTCGTACATTATTCAAAGCTAAGTCAAAGTAATATATAAGAAGGCACACAATAAATAGACCAAGGATCCAAGACTAATAACCTTCAAGAAGGCACATGCACATTGAACGCAAACAGACTAAAAAACCAGAAAGGCTAAAACGGCTTTGAAAATCACCAAACAGTATGGTAATAACAACAAGCAGCGTGAACCTTGTGGAAAAGAAGAAGCAAGATGTTTAAACCCCACACGACCACTTAAACAGACCAGTCGATGTAATTATGGCTAGCCATAACAGTCGAACTACTATGTGGTTCAGAACAATCCAACTGACAACAGGTTTTTGGAATTTTCTTCAATCCTTCCAAAAGTCTTATGATGCATAATATGGTAAAATGCAAGGAAGAGACCAGGTAAAAAAGATTGCTTCTTATTTTCAATGCTTTCCTCCACAAAATAGGATTCTTAACTAACAGGGTATTCTACATGCTAAACTACTGGGTTTTTACATTATCTATGAAACAGAAAGAAAGACTGGTATCAGGAATAGAATGCCTATCAACATAATGGTTTTCTTAGTTCCAAAATCTGGAAATATTCAGTGATTCGAACCAATGCAAATTTTAATCACACGTACATATATATACTTACATCTTTGTCATTATCTGTTAGTGTAGGTAAGTTGATGTGTATTTGAGAAATGTGCAGAGTGAAAAGAGATCCAGCCAGAGTAGCAGTATTCTTAATCACACAAACAACATCATCACCCTTCAGCTCAGCAACCTGCAAAATGAATGAAGGCAAAGAGTTTGCATAAGAAAGCAACATGAGAAATAAAGCCATATCAGATAAATTCTATCACTTTTACAAGTGCATTGGTAAGCAAGATAGGTCACTTCTACTGAAGTTATAAGTTGCCAAAGAAAAATTAGAATGTGTCCAATCTAGAGCATGTTTGGCAACTTTGGATTATAATCCACTTGGCTTATAATTGACTTTTACAAGTGAATTGGTAAGCAAGATAGGTCACTTCTATTGAAGTTATAAGTTGTCAAAGGAAAATTAGAATATGTCCAACTTAGAGCATGTTTGGCAACTTTGGACTATAATCCACGTGGTTTATAATCTACAAATGGATTAAAAGCAAGTCAATTATAAGGCAAAGTGTTTGGCAAATTTAGTGGATGATAATCCATATTCAACAGTAGAGTGATTGGCAAATGGATGGCTTAGAAGCCATCATTATTGTCAAAATGACCAAAAAATACATTTAATGGGGTTGGAGAGTTAAACGGAGTTTGGAATTTTGTGAAATGTGAGGGATATATTGGACTTTAACTTGGTCTTATAAGCCACCAAAAAATAAACTAAGATACCCCAGCTTATTTTTTAGTGGCTTATTATCCAAAATAAGCCATTTGCCAAAGTGGCTTATAAGCCACTTTGACCATTTGCCAAACATGTCCTCAGCAAGTAATACCACCAAATTTGCACAGAGATGAAACATACTCTCTTACCGCTGAAAGTTTTCCATAAGGTCGATTAAATATATAAAGTGGTCAGGGTAATTGATAGCCTGATAGTCATACCTCCAGCCAAACTGAAGTAGTTTCACTTCCAGTGAACAAGTATTGACCAATGAATATAGTGTCGCCTGGCTTCACCGCCTGCAAGGAAGAGAAAAAATATTGCCTATAGTAAGAAAAGTTGTGCTCGGCCACAGCTGTCTTGAAACTTATTTGACAAATGTGGTGACCAGATGAATCAAAATTCTGCTTCTTACTTTCAATAACATATGAAGTTTGGTTGTACACATTGCACACTGTATTCTGACAACATTTATCACTTTACTGCCATAAAACCTTAGGGTCCAGGGATCTTTCAACTTTGAAGTTTAGCGTTAAAATAATATGATAATAGAACCCATTAGAATTTCCTACCGGCTTATAACACAATAAATAACAAATAGAAGATGAAGATATTGCTTGAATGCGCCAGAAATAATTTAATCCCAATATAGCAATGTCTGTTCCGCAGTTATCAATTTGTTGTAAAAAAACTATTTGTGATACCCATTTATTTCAATTGATTTGTCTTGGACACGCATTTCTAGATGTAGCATAAGAGAGAATCTTATGCCCCGTCATTAGTTAGGGTTATCACATTAAAGACATGGAAGTATGACTTAAGAATCTTGCCAGAAATTAGAGTTCCATTTGCATGAATATTTTCTAAAATGCCAATACTCCCTTTTAGTTCCTCCACGCTAACTGTCACAAATTTTTGTGTTAGGTAAGAGTTACCCTTAAGGGCCTTAGCTCTAAACTAACTCTTATTACCAAACAAGGCCTAAGAGTTTTAACTACCTTATAAGGGAACTCTCAAACACTGGATAACTTCCACCCATCTAGCTTTGTGTAATCATTCTTGAGTGCCTTTGAAGATATTTATGTGAAAGAAATTGAACATGCACGTTTTATATTTGATAGAAACTAAAATTTTTACTGTTCAAGATAATTATGACATTTGACAACTACAAAGTACAACTTAGGCAAACTAAAAAACTGAGAGGCCTAGGATATGTGCAGAAAGTGATTGACACTGACATGGAGGAGCTTTTAAAATTTCTTCTCTTTAGTGCTGACTGACTGTGCTACTTACTTTCTCATGCATTACCATCAGGAATTATAAATTTTATACACTATCAAGTGCCTAAAACATTTTTTATCATCTGCTCATAAAATAGACGGAATTCATAGAAGGTTTTAGTAAGAATTATGACTTAAATGACTATAAAATGGGAAAGGAAAAGATACAAAACCTAAGCATCTGACACTAACAAGCAAAACTTGATGGCAGAGACAAAATGCATTATGCGGTTGAGTTTGGTTGTTTTATAACACCATAGCAAATTGTCAATATAAGAGACATAAACTTATTTACACGGTTTATTTTTATGTTGCATATGAAATGTCCTTGCCTTTGCCAGTCCAGTGAAGTTTATCGGCAACAGCTGAGAGGATGCTTCCTTGGATTGATCAGGTGTCAGGGTGACAAAACCATCTGCCTCAAGTGAAATCGCACGCTCACTTTTGTTGACAACCTGTAACTCGGGTCCAACTGTATCAAGCATCACCTTGTACAACAAAAAAGAGCGGATCAGACAAGACACTAAAAGATCAAGAGTAGACCTTTCATGTACAGACCAAACTAGTAATGTATCAAACAAAAGTAAAAGCTTGGTCTGGCACTTTAAAACCCCAAAGTTTCGCACTTTTCTAACTTTGGTACCCTAAAAGCCCTAACTTTGCTCCTCGCTTTCCCCAAACTCAAAAAAAACTTAAATTTGGTAATGAAGTTTGTTTCTAATTTGTTTTTCTTGGTTGATATTCCCGAACAAAAATAAATTCACAAATAGAACTTATGTAGTAAAGTGCAAATAACTCTAAAATTGAACAAGAATAAGACTTACAGCGCAGAGCTTTTTGGTGCCCTTAACAGCCATCTTGAGGTTCTCGAGAGTTTGCTGGTGGTAATCAATGTCTCCCCACGAGAAGTCAAATCGTGCCACTGCAACAAACCAACCACAATCAAACGAAGATGAAATCAAAGCTTTATTATAAATAAATAAATAATTAATTAATTAAAAAGTGAGATCTCAGTTCCAGAAATTTCAAAAACCCTAACCAGACATCCCAGCTTTAAGACAAGAAGAGATCACTTCAACAGTCCTTGACTTCGGACCCAGAGTCCCCACGATCTTCGTCATCGCAGGGAAAAAGCTCTGTAAACGAGAAATCAGATCGAATCATATCGCGGATCTAAAAATCGAAGAAACACAACATCGATTTAATTGGGAGGGGGAAAAAAAGCATACAGGTTTTGATGGCTCGAGGATCGAGGCCATCCTGATGGGCTCTTCGAGAAGAAGATGAGTCGCGTGCATCGTGATGGAGGAGGAGGACGATGAAGAGATCTGAAGAGGAGCGAGGAGAATATGGGGGGGCTGCGAAGCTCGGGTTCTCTTTCTTTATAAAGAAGAAAGAGGCTGAGAAGGGAGAGCGCCTTGCGTTTCTTCTATTTTTTTAATTGTATTTCATTTTCTCCTGTTCATGTTATCCACGTGTTATTAAATAAAAAATAGTAAGGATTGAAATTTCTTTCTTGCGTCAAAAGACAGCCATTTCACCTTTTCGCAAGTCGAAGCAGCGGTTTCTAGAGGGGAGGCGTTTGGAAAAAATTTTGTCAAATCTATATGAAGAATTAAAATACATAGGTCCTATTGATTTTTTTTGTGGTTTTTATGTTTTAGACCCTGAAGTCTTTTTTATTTTTATATTAAATCTCAATTTTTTGGTATTTCTGGATGGGTTAATTGGAAATACGCTCCCTATACTATTGCCAGGTTGCAAATAGACCCCCTCGTACTTTTATTTATGTAGATACATTCCTGTCTATTTTGCTCAAAAAATTTCACTAAGGAGTCTATTCGTACAAAAGACCTACAGGGTGTTTATCTGCAGATGGACGATAGTACAAAGGGTTGTCCGCAATTAAACCTTCTAGATAACACCCCAATTTCTTTAAGTTGTTTGAAGAAAAGCTGTGTAAATATTTTTACATCCAAATTCTTTTCACCTAGACATGTTAGCTCATATAAAGAAAATTACAGTAATAATCCTTTAAATGAGTATTGTATTTTGAAAGTTAAGAGAGATTTTCTAATAATCGTCCAAAGTTAAGGGGGTTTATATGATATTTAGCCCATATATTATCTCGAACACCCGAAATGCACAGTCAATCTATGCTTAAGTAGAACAAGGCAATTGCGTAAGATATGGAAATAGAAGACTAACAATCTTGATATATTATCAGTATGAAAATAGAATTTGAGTATACAGATGCGTCTGATAGCCTTCTATTTTCCATGTCTTTAACGCATTTGTATACTCAAATTCTATTTTCGTACTGATAATATATCAAGAATGCTAGTCTTCTATTTCCACATCTTTAACGCAATTGCCTTGTTCTACTTAAGAGTAGATTGACTGTGTATTTCGCATGTTCAAGATAGTATATAGGCTAAATATCATAAAAACCCCTTAACTTTGGACGATTATCAGAAAATCCCCCTTTAACTTTCAAATACCAGAAACCCCCTTTAGCTTCTAGATTTTATCAGAAAATCCCCCGTTAACTTTGAGAGTTTATCAGAAAACTCCCCTAAATTAGAGTTTATCATAAAACCCTCGTAAATCTCAAAGTTAAAGGGGTTTTCTGATAAAATCCGGAAGTTAATGGGTGTGTGATAACTCCTATTACTTAAGGAGGATTTTCTGATGTTTTGGAGGTTAATAGGGGCTTTCCAGCATTCGTCCAACGCTGGCTTCTCTTTTTTTATTTAATTACCCTAATATATACTCGAAAGTTCGTAGTATTAATATCCTAATATTTTATTTCCACGTTACCCATGCTAATTGCCTTGTTTTTCCTGCGAGCCTGCGATTAACGCCCGCATCTCAAAAGGCACCACCACTTATTGTGGGCGCTTGACCACGATACCGTGGGTTGTGTTGGCCACAATGAGACCTTAGACCGAGCTTACTTCCACGGTCCAACACCTAGGCGACAACGAAAAAGCACGACGAAATGGAGCCTCGCCCTCTAGAAGCACGCTGTATTTTTACCATTGTTTTGAGGAAGAAGGAAAGAGGGTACATCAGAAAGATCCAAACATTCACAATCTGTTTGATTTTTTTTTTTTTTTTTTTGGGTTTTGGGGGGGGGGGGGGTCAACTCTTCCTTATATTGGTTGAGGCGTATTTGCGTCTCAACTAGG
>JBAKGM010000081.1:9177768-9214056 GCA_037177215.1 Asparagus racemosus | reverse complement strand
TGCTGCAAGCAGTGCAGCATGCTCTCACCGCCACGTAGGCGTTGAGAGCAGCGGTGAGAGCATGCTGCACTTGCTCTTAGTGCATTGTGCAAACATTTCACTTGGTCGGCTGTAGCCATCTTGTTACAAAGTGCAGGTATCCTTTATCTCATAGCCTTTGTTTTCCTGTTTCTTTTCTTTGTAAATGTAAGTTTGGAAACAAATCACAGTCACCATGTTCCTACTTTCTTGCGATACCAAGTTGTCTGCCATTTTGTTGGGCCCATGCTAGTGCATGTTCACTTTGAGGGATCAAGGGAAAAGTATCTGATAAACCGGCCTAGGGTATTAAATGTGCATTAAAGGGATATCAACCTTGGATTATTGGATTTTGAGATTTGTGCGCGGATCTAAGGATCGATATCTCTTGCACATTAAGGGTCAGTTTGGCATGTCGTTAAACCCAAGTCAGGTTTGAACCTAGTCTAGTTTTAAATATCGAGTATATGATTGGCAAATACTGAGTCAGAAATGACAAAATTTTCAGTTTAATTTTAGGCCTCTAAATTGGTTTAACTATGGACCGATGAGGAGTTGGTCTACGACTAAACTAGGTTAAGACTTCATCGGAATTACACAGGTGAAATTTTTCTCGAGATGAACACCATCAACTGTTTTGGAGAGAGGCGGAGGGAGGTAGGGGGATGGGGAACTATGGAAAAGAATTGCAACGAATGGGTGGAGAGTACAGTTCTTCGGTTGGGATACCAGCATGACGCACAAAAGGAGTTGAATAATTCATATGTGGGTTCATCTAAAAACCTAATAATTGACCGATTAATTAATAAAATATTAGGGAGTGATCGAGAGCCATTTGGCTTTATAGTGTCACTATTATCAGCCACCCCTTGCAAGCTTTCATTTGTCTTTTGTTACTGCATAGTTTTCTGTATATGGGACCCCAGAATTCTTAATATTTTCTGTATATGGGACCCCAGAATCCTTAACATTTAAATTGTGTCCCTCAATTATTGAAATTGCAATTAGATCTCTCAAATACCTTAGTTAGGCATTAGATTTCAGGGGAATATTCCCTCTACTTTAACTTTTTTATATGAGGTTTCTAGTTATATTCCTATGTTTTATTTATCTCAAATCTAGTTCGTTTCCTAACCAGGGTTAAACCCATACATGCCACTTTAAAAATCGAAACTTATTTCACCTTAACCCTTTTTCACAATGGTCTCATACTCTCTCAATTCTACAAAATCCTCAAGGAAACTTGCGACAAATTTGTGGAAAAACATTTATCCGGGTATTTTCTTTTTAACCACGTGTGATTAACAACCAACCCAACATGGGGTTAACATGAAACCTTTTATAGTTCCATAAAAACTATTAAAAAATAGTTCACTCAGTGGGTTTACTTGCACTTGAGCAAGCGCTAACTATTAAGATCTATTCGTAATTAAGTGATACTAAAAAGATCTATCAGCAATAAAATTTTGAAGTAGGACTCATTTTAATAATGACGTCGGCAGAGAAATCGAAGGAAGCAGCGCGATCCCCTCTCTCCCTTTGTCATTTCCTCGCCGATCCAGCGCCACCAGCTCCCGCTCTGGACAAGTTTCTGATTCGCCCGCTCCTCATGACGTCACTCCGTCAACTTAATTTTCATCCTGCGTGGCCGCCGTGCGCTATCTGTGCTCATCGTTATCATCGACGTAAAACGGTAAAAAAAAAAAAAAAATGATTCGATTACATTTCCTTTTGGTTTGGGTGGTGATTATGAAATAGTAGGTGGGCGCTCTTTTGTGATGGTCACGCCCCCTCATCAAGTAGCAGCAGCAACTTCAGCTGCTTCAATTAATTAATTAATTATGTAAAAGGAAAATGCCCAGCTCATCTATTACTGTTCATCGGGGTTCTTGAATTTCGCCCCGAGCAGAAGGAAGAAGGAGAAGGTAAGGAATAATCATGGCTGCTGCTGCTGCTGCTGCTGATACCAGAGGAGGCAGGCCCAGCCGGTTCTACCGCCAAGGAAACCACTGGTACTCTCTCTTTCTCTCTCTCGCTTTGCTGAGTTTAGGCCCAAAGGATAGGCTTTACTCTCCTTCTGTGTTACACCTTAGTTTGAAAGCTTTTAAACACTGAATTGCTAACTCATAGTTTTGAAATTGGGGTGTGATTGAGGCCAAACCCCCCCTCCACTGGCTATGTTCAGAGCGGGTCGAAATGGGTTTAAGCGGGCTGCTTGTTCGGCCTTAACCTTGTTAAAATTGGTCACAAAGACAGGCCCTTCTGCGTAATTGCATTCGTTTCGCGCTTGAGATTCGAGGGCCGTCCAGTAGATGATGCGAAATCTCTTGCTTGTTGTTTGCCCATTCCTATACCTTTCGCTGCTCAGGCTGTTAAGATGATGCGAAATAGGCATATTGGGTTGTAGTTACTCATGTACCGATGCTCTTGATCCATGGATTAGGCTATTCCAATTGATGATCCGCTCCATTCATCATGATCTAAATGTCTCAAAACATCTAGAAGACAAAAATCATGATGATTAAATACTTCTAACATATATTTTTCATCGTCCCTTTGGTTATATTATCGTAAAACCGTTAATTTCATGATCACTTTATGCATGAGTAACTACAACCCAATATGCTTATTTTTTTTTTTTGTTTATATACAATTCAAAATATATAAATCAAAATGAACGGAGTGGATCGAGTAAACTGTTTGCTTATAATGTAGTTCTGGAGATGCTTCCTTAGATGGAATCTATGGTGTCAGCCTAGGAACCCATTTCTATATATAAGAAAAGCTTAATGAAACTTTGATTGTGTAATAAAAAGCTCACAGTTACAGTTACATATGATCTTAACGCTTTCTTGTACTGTAGGTTTTGCAGAAATGTTCTACCAAGTGATATTGTTATTGAGATTGAGGATGTATTCTTCCATCTCCACAAGGTAGCGTACAGTTTGTATTCATTATGAAATTTGTCAGAACATTGACACATGAGTTTGATTATATAGCAATTAGCATATAAAGACACGTTGATTGCCCATTCTGGGTTTTATGGGAAACAAAAATTATGAGGTAACGTGGATCTCTTAAACTGTACTTGGATGATTTATCTGCTAGAATTCCATGATGCTTTTAGGTAACAAACATGCAAAAATTCACAAACTGATGCTATTAGATAATGTTTCCTATACCTTCTCTTAGTCTAAAATGCAAAAAATGCATACTTTCTGTCTGGATATTATTCAAAAGTTTCTCATTCTGTTGCTCCTCCAGAGTTTGGGTTCTGGTAGTCTAGTTTATTTCACTTTAACTTTCAACCTTTACATCACAAATTATTAAAAAAAAAATTGAATGCTACTAGTTTGAAGTAAACTATCATACTTTACTCTTCCTTTTCCCTCCTTGCCTCAACATTTATTTCTCTGCCATATTGTCTTTTGTTGGACTGCAACAATGAGATATAGTGCTTTTGATTTCAAGTTCATTTTCCATGCCTTTCACATTATGTGTCAGCATCTGTTGACTCATTCTGAGGGTTCCTCTATTCTTGAAAATTAATTGAATCAAATTTGGATCAACAAATAGACCGTTGTGTACTCAATTAAACATTTTTATACTCATTATGACATTTTTTTTGTGACCATTGTTCAAGAAGAACCAAATGTTATTTTCATGTTAGCTTATAAGATAAGTAGCTGAGTACGCAACAATCTTTTATAAATCTGAGATAAATTAGAAGAAATGTGATTGAGAGATTGAATAAAATGTAACTAATTCTCTCCACATGGAAATACATGTCCTAAGCCATTAAAAATTATTCCATTTATTTTATGTTATATTCAGTTGAGGAGTGACGCTAGGGTAAATCTACTGTTTGTGTTTTACATGGAAAATCCTATTGATGAATGTGGAGTTGTGGACACATGGAGTAATAACTATGCTGTAATTATTTGCATGTCGGATCAATTCGTAACTATTTAATCTTCAATGTTGAGGGCAACATGGCAACAATAGCACTCCTAGGAAACCATATGAGTTTTTCATGCAGATGTGATGTTCTTTTAAGAGCTAGTATTGTTTCACGTCATCTTTTTGTTTCCTTTCCTTTGTGATGTTTATTAATTCCAAATTTCAAATATCCAAGTATTTGAGCCTCTTGGTAGTTTGGCTTTTGAAGCATACCATCCATTATTGTCCCCTTGTCCTTCTACACAATTACAATTGAGATTGCTAAGTTGCCTTTCTTAACTTGTTTGAGAAATATGCACATATTGTCTAGATGGCCTAGATGGCTCCTTCAGGACTACATAATGACTCTTCCAATAGTTCCCCTCCCTTGAGCAAACAGAGAATGATCTTATATTGTATTTCTTTTTTAATATAGGTGTCCACACTCTTCAATCACAAGCTATGTCATTTGTCTGAAAAATAATTAATGCTATAGGTTCATTCTTTACTAACTTGGTCATCTAGCGTAACTGTCTCAGATTTAATCTGTCATTTGTCTGAGGAATGGTTTTCTCTTTATCAAGGTCAAATCATGACAACTTATCTAGTCAATAAATTAGCAATTTGTGGAATTCCCCACTTACTAAAACAAGGTTTACCCAGTTCAATTCGTGAATGGCAGTAACTGATGCATATATTAATTCTGATTTATGTGAAAGTAAATGAACTGAAACTTGGACTTATCCGATAGCATTTCAATCATTTAGGCTATGCACTGACACTATCATTTTATTAGTTGTTGGATATGATTGGTAACAGAAGTATATTCAATGGAATACGTTATTTTTCTGGTTTTTACTTCTTACATTATTTCCTCCAAGGAACTCGGGGATGTTAAAACAAGTAAATCAACGACTGCATTTGTTTGTTTGTTTGTTTGTTTTTTCAGTTTCCGCTCTTGTCAAAATGTGGAAAGATTGCAAGAATTGTAGGAGATTCTAAAAATGAGAAAGAAGATATATATCATATAATAGGATGTCCGGGGGGTCCTGATGGATTTTACCTTGTAGCACAGTTTTGCTATGGAATCACGGTGGAATTAACACCCAAAAACATATTAATGGTGTATTCGGCAGCAGAATATCTTGAAATGACAGAAGAATTTGGAGAAGGTAACTTATTGGCCATGACAGAGGGCTTCATTCACAAAGATATCCTCCGAAGCTGGAAAAATTGCATACTGGCCCTTCAAAGTGCACAGCATTCTATTTGCAAAGCAGAAACGCTCCCAATTGTGAGCAAATGTCTTAGCTCCCTCTCAACGATGGTATGTACTGATCTTAGCCTATTTGGATGGCCTTTGAGGATGTATGGAAGTTTACAAAGCCCTGGAGGTAGTATCTTATGGAATGGAATAAACACAGGGGCTCGGATTAGAAGCTCAGTATCTGACTGGTGGTTTGAAGACATGTCAGGCCTCAGCGTGCCAATGTTTCATAAGTTAATGGAAATAATGGACAAGAGAGGGGTAAGATCAGAAAATATAGCCAGTGCACTTATGTACTATGCAAAAAAACATTTACCTGGTCTTGATCGATGGCAGAGTTTTAGTTTAGTACCATCTGTTGATCAAAAGGACCTATTGGAAAATATTACAGTGTTGCTTCCTGAAAAGAAGGGAAAATCATACTGCAGATTCTTGTTAGGACTTCTACGAATTGCTTCCATACTAAACGCTTGCAAGCCATGCAAGGACTCTCTGGAGAGAAAAATTGGCATGCAACTTGAACTGGCAACACTTGATAGTCTTTTGATTCCTAGCTTCTCGGATTCTGATTATCTATATGATACGGATTGTGTTGAGCGGATTGTAAGGTATTTCTTATCATCTCAGGCATCTTGTATCCTGGCTTTTTCTCCTTCATCTGATCCTGAACTTTCTCCATCCTCTTGTCCTTTAAGTAGAGTTACAAAATTAATAGATAGTTACCTTGTTGAGATTGCTCCTGATGTAAACTTGACTCCTGAAAAGATGCACTGTCTTCTGGTGGCTCTTCCAGAGTCCTTAAGATCGCTGGATGATGGACTGTATCAAGCACTTGATGTCTATTTCAAGGTCTGCATCTGTTAATTATTTTAGTAAGAAATTATGAAATTGATATTTCATTCACAAATTCTTTACTGCCATTAGTTTAACTATAGGGCCTATTATACTAATTCCTCTGTAGAGCAGTATCAGATATGTATCATATACTTGGAAATACTTGCTGAATACTCCTTTTGGTTTATTCTATTTATCAATAACAAGTCTGAGATAGTACCGAGATCTAATGATTTCAGAAAACCCTCCTTAATTCTGGGGTTTTGCAGGTACCTATTTTTATTCCAAAAAACTTCCTAATTTTTGAGGTGTTTTGCACATAACCCCCTCAACTTCTTTTATACTACTAAAACCCTTGATTTTTCAATTTAACCCCAATGAGACATTATCCAATTTGACATTTTACGTGCCAAGCACGTGGCCAAGGTGAAAATGCCCTCAGCTATAAAAAATTAATGGAAATAATATAAATGAAAAAAGAGTGATGTTTTTAAAGGCCTAGGTGGGTATTTTTTCATTTTTTTGGTCACATGCTTGGCAGATGATTTGTTCGACTTGTCGGTGTTAATTTGTGGTGTTAAAGTGAAAAATCTTTAAGGGCCTTAGTGGAATAAAAGAAGTGTAGAGGGTTATGTGCGAAACCCCTCAAGTTCAGGGGGATTTTGTGGAATTAAAATAGTTACCGGGGTAATCTGCAAACCGCAAGTCGGGGATTTTCTGAAATTAACTCAAACTCCTTATATCCGTTTGAGCATCAAATATATGGTCAACCTGCTTTGACAGCAGATACACTTTGCTTGGTATTGATAGATTTTGTTGCTGATGGCAAATAATAACCATCACCATTATCATCATCCCACCCTTGATCTTCGTCCAGCAGCATGAATAAGAACCTGTAGCAGCAAGTAATAATATATTCAAATAACATCCTTTGAAAATTTGAATACATTGGTCACCCGTGATAAATATTCTGATCTAGTTCCCAATCTCACAGGCACACCCTTGGCTTTCACAGAATGAAAGGGAGAATCTCTGCAGCATTATAAAGTGCGGAAAGCTCTCCATTGATGCATGTAGCCATGCATCACAGAATGAGCGGTTGCCTCTGAGGTTTGTCCTCCAAGTTCTTTTCTTCGAGCAATTGCAGCTACGAACAACTATTTCCAATTGCCTTAATGGCTTGGAAGGCGACAGTGCACCAACTAATACCGCGAACGACACAGTTGGAACAATTGTGCAGAGAGACGGGTGGGTTTCTCTTATTCAGCAGAACCGGTACTTGAAAGTGGATATGGAGCGCGTGAGGTCGAGGGTCAGAGAGTTGGAACGGGAACTCATGGACATAAAACATGATATGGGTAATACTCGCAGATCTCATGGTTTGACTCGTAGCAAATCCAGAACTCTTTGGTGTGTTCCTTTACTACCTGGCGCAAGTGATGCATCTGCGGCGATCATTCAAAGTGCAGGCCCGAGCCCCAGAAGATCATCGGCGGGATCACATGTTTCTCGTACGTAAACGCGTGTGTAAATCATTTCTTTGTTCATAGTAACGCTAGCCAGAAAGTTGCATTCATGTTTTCTTTCAGGAAAGCAGCGCAGGGCATATTGTTAAATCTGCATGATGGAGTTTGCATATCCCTGCTCAAGAAAATTGGGTCGTGTTTGACAAACTGAGTTAACCGGATCAGGAATAATCCCGCTTTGGCTTATCTAAAGATTTGAGTCACTTGACTTAAGCCAGTCTTTGTTAAGCCATTTTTCGACCAATAATATAGCCAAGAATAACCCAAGCTAGGCTTGTTTGCCTGGGTCAGAACTGAGCTGGCTTAGGTCTCGTGTTGTCAACCTGATCCTTAGTTGTCCTCCTATAATAAGAAGATACAAGGCACCCGTACTCATATTATAACTCTGCATCTCTTTGGCTACGCCAGGCTTATACCTCATATGCTTCGTGTTGAATTTATTAACCCCAAAATTTTAAACTTAAATGTTTTGAAATCCCAAACAAATAACAGCACATAAACACGTAAGCTTAATCATTGGGGGTTAGGTGAGGAAAATCATAATGTTCTAGGTGTTTTTGGAACTCCCATGCTTATCCGGGAATTTAGCGAGAATTTTAAATGAGGATGAAGTGCAAAACACCCAACTTGTTGGGGGTTTAGTGAAATTTGAAGGCTGATATCCTCATCCTTCAAAATAAATTTCAAGTTCTATAGTACAGAAAAAGCCAAATATCACACATAAAAAGGAGTATAAATGCTATCAATATATTTTTAGGGGTTTCCCCCCCTAGAAACCAGTTAAAATAGGGGTACCATTCGGAAACACATTTTAATTTCAATTTGTACGTACACCACTTTTAAAGTGCATCAGCTCCCACTCAAATTTTCACTAAAACATTAAAAATACGCTTAAAAGAAATCAAGATCAAGGCATGTGAGTTGTATCCTATCAAAACCTAACATTAAAAAAAAGAGTCACATGCCTTAAATACGAGTTTATTGAAGGGTAATTTTGGATTTTCATGAAAAATTTGACTGAGAGATGGTCGATTACAATAAAAATCTACATTAAAGACGGTTTATATGTAAACTGAAATTGAAATGTTATTTCTCTATAATTAATCTATTTTTTAAGCTGATTTCTAGTAAAAAAACAGTATCTATACATCCTAATGCTTTAATTGAAGGATAAGATTCTAATCATCAGAAAAAAGATGAGAGACTGAAATCAAAAGAAAACTTTTCTGAAGAAAAGATGAAAAAGAAGATTGAGACAATTCGTACGGTTATATCAAAGTTCATTCGAGCCGATCACATGGACACTCTGGCCTTTAAGGGCTTGTCTGGTTAAAATTGTGAAAATTGGGCGTATGAAACTAGGCCCCTATAAGTGGATGACCATATTTTCTCAAAAACAAATAATGGTTGTCTTTTCCCATATCAGTAATTTTTTTAAAACTTTTAGTCCGTCTAATTATTGACATTGCAGTGTGTCGCTTACATCTATCTATTTATGCTCAGAGGGATTAACTTGAAACATTTTATAGGAATTAGATACCCGATAACAATTAAATGGACTCATTTGAAGGGGTAGTATTACGATACACGTAGTGTAACTAATTTAGTTACACACACCTATAAAAATACATATTTAACCATCAATATTATTGATCCACACCGGTCATTGTGATCTATGCATTCATTGCTTCATGGAGATAAAAAATCACACAGATTTAATATTTCTAGTGTATACATCAAATAATCTAGAAATAAATGGTCTGTACCAGTCTTCGGTATTGACTATTTTGAGTTGCTTAAATTATAAGATAAACAATTCTAAATTATATGATTTTTGTATCAACTTAGATTTGGTGCCACGTAAATCTTGATGAATGGTGAGAATCATTAGTATTGATGGTCAAATTTATATTTCTACAAATGTGTAACGACTAACGAATATAGTTATACCATGTGTGTATCGCAACTGCACCCAATTTGAAACAAAATTGGGAAACTGAATAGCGATTTCGAGGATTCGGGAGACTAATTTAAAAAATGTAAGGGACCAATGTCGAAAACTCCCAATAAATAAATGGGTGAGCATAAATAAGAATTGGTGGATTCCACGAGGAGTGACGGGAGTGGAAAATGGCAGACATAAGTGGGGCCCGCACGCCCCTTAACTGTGCGGTGTTAATTAACGGGACCGTCACAGTCCGTAACGGTCCCGTAGCCAATAAGTCACGGGAACCCCCGACCGTTACCAAGGTTAGTGACTTTTCCGCACAGAAGCCAACCCCGTGTCTAACGTCGTTTGCCTCCGCTTTGTTCGGCTCCAAGAAACGTAACCCTAACCCTAACGCCGCCGCGCCCCCAAAAAGATGGCATCTTGCGACGATGACTTCGGCCTTCTCGCGGACGAAGCTCAGTCTTCTCAAATCCACCATCATCAGCACCACCACCATCAACATCAGCAGCAGCAGCAGCAGCAATTGACAGCGGCGGTCCCCTTTTCTCATCGGTACATCGCGGCGGCGGCGGCGGCGAAAGGCGGAGGGGTTTCGATCCATCCTCGTCCTCTTCCTCCTTTAAACACCATTACAAGCCCTAAAAGGGTTGGCGAGAGTGAGGGCTACAGCGAAGCGTTCGTCAATCGTCATAATTGCTTCGCCGCTGCCGACGATGATGGAGGTTTCGCTCCTCAGTCGCAGGATGAAGATGAAGATGGCGATGATGATGGAGATGACGGGGACCGTAGATCTCATGGCGATCCTGCGGCAGCCACGGTGGCCGCAGCTCCTCCATCGAGGCAAAGGCGGAAGGATCGGCAAGAGCTCAGTGATGGAGAATCACCTTCGCTCTACTACAACTCAAAGAAATCGAGGCCGACCTCGTCGGCGTCGGCGGTTGATTACCGAAAGGATCGAGAGGAGTGGAGTGATTCGGCGATTGCTTGCCTTCTTGATGCTTACACTGAGAAATATATACAATTGAATCGGGGGAATTTGCGGGGGAGAGATTGGGAGGATGTTGCTACTATTGTTAGTGAGAGGTGTGATAAGCATAAATCGGGGAAGAGCGTGGAGCAGTGCAAGAACAAGGTTGATAATCTTAAGAAGAGGTACAAGGTTGAGTGCCAGAGGCTTGTTAGTGGTAGCCTCGCGGTTAGCCATTGGCCTTGGTTTAAGAAGATGGAGCAGATTGTTGGGTCTTCATCTTCTTCGTCGAAGGCTATTGTGGCTACGGATGACGATAAATGCTCTGCTGCCGTTGGCGGTGCTTCTACTCCCACCTCCAGACAAATCAAGAGGTTATATTCCTCTCTTTCTATTTGATATCGATGATAAGTGCATTTGATTCCTCTCACGTTTCCTTAAAAATTTTATGGTTAATAGTGCGCAAAGTTTCATATTATCTTATATGTTGACAGTTTGACACCCAAAGTGCAAAAAGGTTGATGTTAATTTTGTTTAAGAATATTAACATAGAAAATTGAATGAGAAATAATTTTCTTATGAAATTTCAGGTTATCAAGTCTGGGGATAGTGAAGAACAATGTTAGGGCTTTGGTGTATAAAATTGCCAAATTAACATCAAATTGAAAATTTTGGGGTATTAAATTGTAAATAACCCCAGATTTATTCTCCGTTTTCCAGAGAAATTATTCTCTATTTTCCGGAGTAATTCAAACCTTTCTTAGCCAAGTGTGGATAATAATGTATGGAGTAAGTAATCTTCTATTCTATGGTTTATATCTTCTTGGTATTGCTTTTACGATACACCCCATCTTGGTTGTTCAAGATGCATTTTCCCTTTCTTTTCGTTTTATCTACTTCCATCAATACCGTCCTATAGATTTGTTGATCTTGTAGATCTGAAGTATGGGTTATGAAGTAAACTTGACTGGTATTCAATCAAACACACTAGGACAATTGCCAAAAGGAGGGAAAAAAAAGCATCGGGGATAATGGGGCTAAAACAAACTTATATGGAGAAATATATTGGCGTTCCTGATCTTTCTCCATGGCCAATGCAATGCACCAATTTTGGCATGCTTTACTCCTAATAATTCTGTTCCCCTTTTAGAGATAGAGGCATGCTGGTGAAATTGAAGGATGATTAGTCTATCTTGTGCATACTTCTCTCTGATAAGTAGAGTCCAGTAGAGTAGCTTGTGCGTGCTTCCCTTCCTTGCTTCTTATCTAAATCCTTCCTATACAAGGGGTGGGACCAGAAAACCCAGATTCTTCCTCTTGTTAGAAGACATCTGAGTGCGAGGAAGCTGCCAGCAGATACTGTCACTCCTAGTCCAATGAGCTCCCTTTCGTTGGTGCATAAGAGCGTGAGTGACAAATGATGTGATGCTAACATACAGATAAACTTAGAGGTTAGTGTGACAACTTTGCAGTGCCCCTCATTGTTAAAATGTAAACTATATGCCGATACAACTGGTCTAGAGTTGCAAACCAATTCTCCTTCATCATCTCCTCCAACGTCTTGTTAGATGCTTGGTTAGTTGTCAATAGCATTCTAACACATCTCTGTTCAAACTCCTTTCTGGAATGCTCAAACCATTTAGTATATGCACCGAGTACTTAAGAAGTCATTAAGCTTGTAATTTCCCGCTGTAGTGCGCAAATATCAACTATGCTTTTATTTCTCTTAGCTGACGTCATGTTATGAGATCTGTACTAATCCAAATTTTCTTGTGCCTGTCAGTTACCTTCCAATTTGCTTGTTCTAGAAGTGGCTATCATATTTGCTGAATCTATGAAGCTTGTAATTTCTCACTGCAGTTGGCGCAAAGATTAAGTATGCTTTTATTTTTCCTAGCCGAAGTCATATTGGGAGATCCATGCTGATCCAAGATGTTTTGTGCTTGCCAGTTAGCTTCTAATTTACTTGTTCTAGAAGTGGCTATCTTAGCTGGTATTGACTAGAGCTCATGTGCTCAATTCAAAATAGTGTCCTATCCTTTCAGACAATCCCTTTATACAACAGCCGCAGCCTAACAATTATCTGAACTCAATCCAAGATGTCCTGTGCTTCAGTTAGTTCTATTTTGCTTCAGTTAGTTCTATTTTACTTGCCCTAGAAGTGGCTATCTTTGCTGGTATTGACTAGGGCTCATTGCGCTTGATTCAAAGATTGCCCTATCCTGTAAGACATGATCTTTTGTATATCACCTGTAACCTAACAATTATCTGAACTCTCTTGCAACACCATTTGCTTATTGTTTTACAGTTTTTGTTAAGTTTTAGTTATATTGATTTGATTATTGTATCAGGGGGAAAAGAGTGAAACAAAAATTTGATTGTCCTATTATCCCATTGTTATAAATACATTCTATAGCCCTTTTGCAAGTGCTAAATTGTTCTTTGCTACAAGTTGAATGAATGACAGCTCATGCAGGTATCCCGTTACAGCTCCTGGTTCAGCTAGCTTAGCAAATAACTTCAAGATGAAATCAGTATCAAATCCCAGATGGAAGAGAGCAGTATTGAAAATCAGTGGTGCTGCATTAGCTGGAACTGGTCCGCAGAATGTCGATCCAAAGGTTTCTTGCCTATTCATGCTTTTAGCACAACAGTCTAGATAGATATGGTGATTATTTGATTACTTAAATATAATTGCATGGCCTTTGTGCAATGGTCTTCTTAGGCTATAAAATGGATAGATGACTATTTACTTGCCTAAATACATCAACACTTAAATTGGTTTCTTCTCAGGTGATTATGCTAATTGCTAGAGAAGTTGCAATGGCAAGCCGTGTTGGTGTTGAGGTACTCACATGGTTTCTTGAGTCTAAACTAATACATGCCAGTGTATTTATTTAGATCACCTTGTTTCTAAACAAATTTGTTTGAGCTACACTGATTCTGGTCTTTGGGTCTTATAGGTGGCAGTCGTTCTTGGAGGTCGAAATTTCTTTTGTGGTGACACTTGGTTATCTGCTACAGGAACTGACAGGAGCACAGCTTACCAAATTGGGTAATCTGTTACTCCATGTTGCTGGTGCTTCTTATGTTGATTTTTGCTTCTTATGTTGATTTTTGCCTTCAGAATGTTCTTATAGTCAGCCAGAACCTTTGATTTGCTTTTGGAATCCTAATATCGAGAACTTTTCTTTTATTAACTGAGTAATGGGGGTAAACTAAATGAAAAGAAATAAACTAGGTAAGAGGAATAAAATACTAAAAATAATGGCGGAAAATGTACTTACCAAAAATCGACCAAGTAGAGATCATAATTGACAAATTACAATCAATCTGATACTTCAATTGCTCATTCATTTATTTAGTCCTAATTATCAGTTGTTTTATGGGATAATGATATTATGCATTACATCATTATGTATTACTATTAATAGTAAATATTATTCATTGGGATGTTTCTAGCATTGGTCCTCTAAATCTGCGGTACTTTAAAATATGTCCTCCAAAACATGTATATTTAAATAAGTACCCCGAAGCTCATATCATGTTGAATCTGTTATTTAAACCCTTGCTACACTTAACACTGCTGAAGTTTCTCATTATACCATCATCTTGTTTACAGATTTATGTTGTATGAATTTTACATCATTGAAACTAGAAACCACCATAAAGACAAGATTAAAATCAAATTTTAAAGGAGAAACACCATAATTAGAGAGAGGAGAGAAAAACAAGTGAGATAAGGGAAAAAAGTTAAGGTTACAATGAAAACTTTAATTAAAGTCTATTAGGGGTTAAATATAACAAGTTTAAGTTGAGGGACCTGTTTGAAACAACTTATGAGATTTGGGGGACTTATTTGAAATATATGTATTTTGGGGGACTTATTTTAAAATACCTCAGATTTGGAGGACCAACATTAGAAAAATCCTATTTATTATTTATATTAGAAGGGTAAATGGGTAAAAGGTAGGATAATAAAATATTTCTCTTACCGAAATTTACTCTTACTCAACGACTTTTAAAAGATGGGCAAAAAAAATATTGCCCCTACTATAAATTATAGGGTGAAAATCTTGTGCTAGCCTACCCATTTAGTGTAAGGGTAACAAGATATAATCGTTTGTACCCTAAGTATATGGTAAAAGTCTTATGCTTGACCCACTCTTTTAGCTAAATGGGTAAAATTGTTTACCCTTTACCCTAAGAAGCATGGCAATTTACTTTTATCCATTACCAAACCTTTTAAAAACCTTAGCATCTCCTCATTCACTCTTATTACTTACCTACTTCAACCGTCAATTGACAGAAGATTGATCAATCATGTACATTTGTTGGTCATGTATGATGAAGCGTTCAATCCAGTTGACCATCCGTAAGAGTCTGGATGTCTGTTAAGAGTAAAGAGTAAATTAGTGTTTTATGTATCAAGAGTGATAATCCAAAATTTTCAGTAAACATTGATGACATTAAAGAGACGAAGAATTATTTTCGTAACTTGTTTAATAATAACCACACACACAAGAAAATAAGATAGAATCTTAAAACATAATGCATGACAGGAACTATAGGACAACAACAAAAATGTAATGCATGGTAAGAACTATAGGTATCGTCTCAAATGAGGATTATTGCGGTTAAGGATGCTTTAAAAAAATAAGAATTCAACAATCTATCTAATGATATTCTCTTCAAAGATTAGACTATATTGGAATGGCGAGCCACAGGATCTATTGGTTTTCAATCCTATTCACCCAACTACATGAATGTTAAGATCTAATAAGCATTTCATCACCAATGCATGATAGGAACCATAGGACAAAAACAAAAGCGTAATGCACGGTATGAACTATGGGTATTGTCTAAAATTGGGATTAGTGAGGTTAAGGATGTTTTTAAAAATGAAAAATTGGACCAGCCATAGGATCTAAAATATTCTCGTCATAGTTTAGAATCTATTGGATTGATGAGTCATAGGATCTAAGGATATTCTTATAAATTTGGTTGTCAACCCTACTCACCCACAATGAATATTAAGATCTAATACACACTTTATCACCAATGCAACTATCTCAAATGTCCTGATACTCTGCCCATCCTCTGTTCTCCATCAGACCCAGTTAAGCATCAAAGAATTACTTCTCAACGCTCTCCTAGTCCAAGTATGAGTCGGACATCTAATTCAATATTCTTGAATGACAACTTGGAACCAGTAGCAAGACTTAGAAACTTCTGCTCCTGTTTGCCAACTGGAGCATCTCCGAAGGAAGTAATCTTCTCTTCTTCCTCAAAATATAAGATTGTGGTGTTTGTTACCTTCATCCTCCCTTACAGAAGGATAAGAAACTCGATTTTAACCACTGTACTATTCCGAACCATTAATTGCCGAAAGAGTATGTGGGAGCTGCTAGATCTCCATCAAGCATAGTGTATTGCGAGCAATCACACAATTAACCATGGTATTTCTCTCTTTCGTAAGATGTTTGGTGATGAATTGAGACAATCTGCTGTAGGCGTTGCTAGATCTTTTTGTAACTATTGCATGAAATGTCATTGCACGAACTCATAGGACAAAAATGCTTTGGGTAGGTTGGTATTTTTGTTTCAAAATAAAAAGGATGAGAGTTTGTCTGAGCATCACACCATAAGAAGTGTTTGGTAGCTGAAAAAACATCTTGACCAATGGAATGGAAAAAACATTTTGTCGAGAGATTGAAAACCTTTGAAACAAGGCTCTTATCCCCCAATAATGACCAGACTTCTTGTTTCATCCCTAGTAAGAAGGAAGTTATCCTCATGAGACATGGCTTCTGAATAGGATGATCAGATTGTCTATGACCAGAGTTAAGAGCAATCGAAGAAGAGTTTCTTGATCTTTGTGGGCTCTTGCACAAACACCCCATCTACATTCTTGATCCTCTAAATGCAACTCCTCCATCAACTTGATTGGTGAAAATTTTGGTGTTTGCATCACCATTCTTCAACCATGCAATTATTGAGTTTTGTTGCCAAGATGTTGCCATAACCCTCGAGGCTCTATGATCTACAGACTCTCTCTGCTGATCCTCTTCGGCAAGACTCTTCTCGACTCATTCACTTGTAGCTCCACTATAGCTTCTGACTTGATTGACTTTGTCATGAATATTGTCCAATAAGAGAAATCTCGTTTATTGTTTGGTAGCCTCCAAATTGTTCTGGATGTCTGGTTTGTTTGAGCAAGATTGAGGGTTCGTTTGATCTCTTCGCTATGTTTCTTTTCATTCTCCACTTGGTCTCCTTTTCATTGTCAGCGTGTCATCAGAAGTCACCTATGAATCACATTTATTTTCCTTTTATATATTTGTAGTTGACTGCTCGGTATGTATCAAAGATGTTCAAAAGTAATTATCTCAGAATCTTAGACTACTCAGGTACATGGAAATGGGGGAAATAAGAGTTTTATAGTACCAAGTTGCTGTCAGTTATTATCAATATGACCCTGTGCAGTATATATCTGACAATAATTCCACAGAGAATAGGAAGAAATTCCCACATACTTGATTAATTTCGCTGATATATTTACTTGATGAACTTACATAGTTGTGGGAATCTGCACGTGCTTCATTTTTAGGGAAATTGTGATTTGCATCATTTTAACTGATGAGAGATTTTACTATCTTGACTTTAACATATGCTTCTTCACTTGTGTAACAGAATGATGGCATCAGTGATGAACTCTCTTTTGCTTCAAGCATCGTTAGAGAAAATTGGTGTTGAGACGCGTGTACAGACTGCATTTATGATGCAAGAGATTGCTGAACCTTACATCAGGCGACGAGCCATTCGGCATCTTGAAAAAGGAAGAGTTGTAATATTTGGGGGAATTGGTGCTGGAATGGGAAACCCTCTCTTAACCACTGATACTGCAGCTGCCCTGAGGGCCTCAGAAAGTACGCTGACCTAAAAAACAGAAGCATTCTTATTGAATATTCTCTTTATCTTTTTTCTCTGGTCGTATTCAGTTGGGTAGAAAGCTATGGTAAGAAAGAGGAAATAGGGAAGGAAAGAGGGTTTTTGTTTTTATTTTTTTCCTTATTATTATTATTATTATTATTATTGGGGGTGCTGAAGTTCTGTTGTCATTGTTCACTATTTTAAGTGTTTTTCTCCAGAAATCTTCAAGAAATGATTTACCTCAGTTTTCTTTGTTCAGTTTTAATAAAAAAATGCTCAGGTTTTTTCTTCCTTGTTTTCGTAGATCTTGAACATTTTACATTAACATTCAAGGTTCTCCTACAACCATCTCGTTATCTCCATCACCAAATTTCTTGTGGAAGGATAAATCTGATGTGGTTTTTATATATTGCAGTTAATGCTGATGTTCTCCTTAAGGGCACAAACATGGACGTTGGTTATGATTGTCATTCCAGAACCAACAGTGATGCATTTGAGCACATTTCATTTAAGGATCTTGACTCGAGAGGCTTTTCTGCTATGGACATGACAACTATGACATTTTGTGCAGAGAATAACATTCCTGGTTAGTCCTCTTCTTTTAAAATATGCTGCCCAATTACTTGTAGGAACAAATTTTGTTGAGGATTGTGGATTTGTCTGTGCAGTTGTTTTCTTTAATTTACTAGAGCCTGGCAATATTTCACGGGCACTATGTGGAGACCACATTGGTATTCTTATCGATCAGTCGGGGAGGATCAATTGAGCCGAGTTTCTGCTTATCAAAGTTCCAAAAAGAAGGGAATACAGTTATGATAAATTATTATCATTTGTACATGCCCAGTTTCATGTATGGCCTTTTATTGTTGTTGATTTATTGAGTCCTCCTGCTCTATGCTTGATATATGATGGTTCACCTCTAGTAGATGCTTTTGTTAGAAGCGGAACTCTGCTTTTGTGTTCTTTTATCATGAGCAGAGTTATACTTCTGTGCCTCGAGGCTGGCAACTTTAAAAGGCTTCCTCTACACAAGCAAAGGCCTGTTTCCCTGCAGATTGGAGCTTAAAAGGCTTCTCAAGTGTTCCATGCAATGCCTTTTGTCTGCACCTTTGGCTGTGTAATTATGAAATTTAGGCTGGCTCATGTATTGTGAATGCGTCGTGTAGGTGTAAGAATATACTGTACAAAGGGAATGTCTAGGATAGCATAAGATAGGAATGCAGTTTTTTGGAAAATGCTTATACCGTAAGCCCTGGTTAAATTAGAGGGTGTTTGTACAGATTTCTGTACTGTTGTATTGAAAATCTGTATTGTTGTTCATGCTGAGATTGCTGGCTTACCTCGACTCATGTCACTTGTTTATGTAAAAAAAAATGTGTGCTAGTTTGCAATTTATCATGACTAATTATGTCTAGCCTTATCTCTCTTTTCTCCGGTTATACAGCCTCCTTGAATAAACCTATCTTGAAATGTCCATCTTGTTTAGTGTCTGCGAACTTTGCAGCTTTTGAAATCCTGCATTACTTTCTGCTGTACACAGGCCTCGTGAGTTTTGCTTCCCTGACATTGATCCTTATGTAGTGCAGTACTCGTCCATTATTATAGTTGTGTTGGATTTGGATTAAAATGAAAACGGAAACGAACATAATTATAAGCTACTGTTGGTTTAGTGACATGCCAATTGTTGGTTCGGTAAGTATGCGGTAGGGTCATAAGAAGCCGAGTCTAGTTTAAAGATGCAGCCTGCCTTTCTAAAATCTTTACCATGTGGTATCAATCTCTTGCCCGGGTCCTTTTATTTAGTTAATGAGAAGACATTCAGTGATTAGTATTCACCGTGGAATTTCAACACAGGATTGAAGATAAATCATCCTCAATTTTTAGAGAGGCATTAACCATGACTATATACATACAATCATGCCCAGTAACTCGAAACAGCATGTGCCCAGCAATCTCAAGTATATGCTTCTGTTGTTTCCAAGCATGTAAATTCATAATAATATATAAAGTACACAAGTTCAGTTTTAAAAGAACTCTTGGAATTTCAAAATATCAAGATCTTGATGACTAATTTAAAATATGAAAGATGTGGGAGACTAATGTATTAAAAAAAAACTATATATAAATGCGCGTTATTAATGCGGTAAAGCTCGACGTCCTCTTTTCTTGTTCCAATTTGGATATTGTAGTTTTGATTCCTCACCATTTCTTTCCTAATTTTATATTTCTTTTGGGTAATTATTATTTCTAATAAGATGATCTCTAGTGGGGCTTTTCTTGCTCATACTCTGTAGTTCTCTATCATCTTAATCTTTTCCATGTGCCTAACTATTGTGTTTAGGAAAATAGTGCAATATGCAAACCTGATTAATTAATCAGTCAAAAATGATGAAAGATAGAAAATCCTCAAATTAAAATCGCAAAAATTCATTAGAGAAGAATATCAAATACTAAACAACATCGATCTCAACTGATTTTCCCCCCTAGAGATGTCCACTATCTACAAGTCGCAGGTGAGGGTTGCCGCAGAATATTGCTTATGGTTTGAAAGTGATACGTACTTGTTCTTAAATTTTTGTCTAGATAGCACTTGAATACTTATAACTTACATGGCCTTGCACTTATCTACCCTATGTTTTTTGTTCTTGAGATTTAAATATCCTATTATTTCTTATGGTAGCACTTTACTACCTCCTTTTAGTTAACCATTTGATTTTTTTTCCATTAAACATGGGGACGTACGTCCTAAAAATTTCCATGTGTCTTGCATATGATAAAATTTGATCTATTAGATCCCTAAAGTTGGTTGAATCGGAGTAACTACTAATTTTAAGGCACACTTTAGGTGGAAGTAAATAAAGTTAAAAAGGAGTTATTTTTTAAAAACCAACTTTAAGGATATAATTGGTCGATTTTTGTCGTATGCAAGTCACACGAATTTTTTTCATGAGAATTTCATCATTTAAAGATAATTTCGATGTTCACTGACACATGTTAGTAAAACGCGACTTTTAGAAAACAGTAAGGGTATTCAAATGCCAAGAAAAAGTAGAGAGGGTGTATAAGTGCAGAGTCGTGAAAACTGTAAGGTATCTAAGTGCTATTTAGCCTAGATTTTTCTCTACTTTATGTACTGTTGTTGGACTGTAAACTACACTGTTTGAGCACTCACTGAAAACGAATATAGTTTCGTAGACTATTTCTGAATCATGCGAGTTCTACATGCAAGTTTCATGCAGGAAAAGAATGACCCGCGAAGTGGCTCATGTCTTGCTCATGTTTCTATCATGAATTTAATGCAAATTTTTAAGTGATGACCCAAATAACTACCTGGGGACTACCTTCACAATAAAACTGGTTGCGTGATAGAAAAAGAAAGACTACATTTATAATTCATAATTTCTCATATTGTTTTTCCCGGACTAAATTTATAAATTATAATTTCTCGTATTGTTTTTTCCGGTTCTTTTCTATTTTTAAAGTGGACACTATTTTCTAGTTAATTTTCGCCACATGTTATGAAGTGGAGAGGAAAATGTTTCGTTTTGAAATATTGGAGGGAACTAAGTTATATCATTGGCTTATTAGCAGTAGGGTGGGTAGCGAGACGAGCTGGCCTGTGCGGGCCAGGACGGGGCAAGCCAACTTGCGGCTAGTGGGAGGATCGGCAAAGCGGGACATGCCATATGTCACGGGCCGGATCGCATGACTCACTTATTTCTTTTTTTTTTTAAATTTAAAATTTAAAATTGTGATTCGATAGTTTTTAAGTATTGTTTAATGCTTAAAAGTTATGTATAAATGACAAACCGAAAAATGTGAGGAGTATAAGAAATGTAAAAATTATTTTATTAAGTAAAATTGTATATTCGTACACACCCATAGGGTATGATGTGTACAAAAAATTGAGATGAATAAGTTTGCAAACTTTAAATTTATAGAGATAAAATGTAAATGAATGGTTAATAGTCAAATCTAGTTAAATTTTATTCATTTATGAACCAAATACTAAAAAGTATTTGCTTACTGTAAATAACTATCGGGTCGAATATGACCAGATAATCAGAGGAGCAATCGTTAAACTAGTTGGTTGGTTCATTTCAGCGACCTATTTCTAAATTTAAATCAAATGCCAGATAGTATCAGTACCTAATATTTCCTCTGTACCTCATATTTTGGTATTAGGCTCCTTTAGATATGTGATTGAGCAATTTCAGTGATGAATATGTTGCGAATTTGTGAGTGAAATTTTTTTGTTTTGTTTTGAGATTTCAATTCAGTTTAGGTTGGTATAATTTATGTAGATTTTCTTTTCGATCAAATGATCAGTGAGTTAGTACAATTGTTTTTATGTTTATTTAGTCAGATCTTTACTATAATTCATACAGATGACTTTGACTTAATTTTCGGATATATAGTTATGCATATCTTGTTTTCTGAGGTGCGCTTTATTTTTTTGATGATGGAACCGTACAAAAACAATCCTCTGGTTTCTTTCCTAGCATAGGTACGATAGGAAAACTTTGTGCAGACCCATTGCTTTCGTGTGCGCGTGGGCTCTCAATTACTCAAATTTCTTTCAATTATATGCTTGCAGGTAGTCGGCAGTTAAACGATACATAAGCATGAAACATTTTATACGTTCAGTTGAAAGGCAACATTCAAATCGACGAAATGGTGGCATCTCGACATACAAATACAACCATCTCAACACTTTTCAACATCAAAACTTATTTGTGCATATCTTTGAATTGACTGAATTATCCTTAAAATTTTAAAAAGAATCCCATATTAATGAGATATAGCCTGAAGTTAAGATTGTAAATGTTTACAGGTTAGTTTACAGGACATATACTTCTTTACTAGGGATTTTAACCCTTTTAAAGCAATTTTCAAACCCCAGAAAGTATTTTAGTTTAGCAATCTGAAATGAGAAAGGAAAGACTTGGATAACTTGAATGTGATGTGCCCGTATTGATGTTAAAGGCCAACATAAACTTCCACCCTTGAGTTCCTCCCAATTTTCGCCATGAGACTGCAAGTTAGCCCCCAAAGCTATTAAAACCATACTAAAGCAAGTAAAATAAAACAAGCAAAACGAAACGAAACAGAAAAAAAAAAAAAAGCAGAGAAAAAAAAATCAAAATAATTAACTGCAGAACATACCTTGATCCCTGCGAATTATTAAAAAACACCGAGCGAACTGATGTCAAATAAGTGCACACCATCGAAATAATCGTACCTCATTTTAGCGTATAACTATAAATGTGGATATACAACTTATCCTCGCAGGAAAATCAGTGGAGAATTTTCTCTCGTTTTCCATTTTAATCATGTGATGTAAAAGTTATCTCAGTTGCTGCGTTTAGGGTGATACCAAAGATTTCTTAAAATTATTCAGTTATGTTTGTAATACCATAAATTTTAGTTTATATTGATCCAAAGGAGAGCGTAGAAGGGGCACATGGCACCACACATGTGCTAAACTTTTTAAAATTTTACCATAAATTTGAGAGGTGACCTCCTAGAATTTTTGTAGGTTCTTCCGAATCAACTAGCCCGTATACAAATTATATACGTTTCACCGCATATTCATTTTAGCCCAACAAGTAGTCATCCATCCAAAATCAACTCATATTCATTTCCGCCCAATAATCTGGATAATGTACTGCTTCCAACTTAAAAGATAAACCTCAAAATTACTATTCTTGCTACAGTTTGATTCAGGATATTAAATTTACTGTTTGTACTACAGTTAAATTTTCGGCCTGCTCTGTTTGTGTACAGTGTACTTTTTGAATTTTAAACCTGCTCTATATACTACAGTAAATTTTTGGCCATTTGTTCACTGTTCAAGTTGAAGAGATATTTTTTAACATTGAAACAGTGCTCATATCTTTTTTTTGGTTTTTGCAAATGATGAATTTAACCTTTATTAGACATTTCAAAAATATAAATCTTTTCTAGTTCTATTATAGAAAATTGATTAAACTTGCTAATTGGTGTATTATTTTGCTAACTGGTCTAAAAATTCACTCTGCAAATAATAGTAAAAATATTATTGCAATAGTTTTTATAAATATTTATATATAAAAAAAACCATATTATCAATTTGGCGACAGATATATACCTCGGTAGATAATACCCGCACCAGCACGCGGGCTTAATACTAGTAAACATTATATATTTTGATCTTTGTGATTATGACATAATAAGTTTTTCTATTGAAAGATTTATATATATTATGTATTTTAGGGGCTTTCTATATTTGTCCCTTAAATCTTTCATATTGTACAACTAGTGCCTCCAATCATTGAAAATTTCTATTAGCCATCTCAATTCTTAAGTTATTCTTAAATCAGCCCCCCACATAACTGATATTGTTATTAAGCCCATCAATTTTAAGTTATTTTCAAAGCAATTCCTCCAATCAAGAATAGTAGTACCAATTAGAGTGAACTTAGTCCCTCAAATCATTGAAATTGACATTACGTCCCTCAAATCAAGGATGAAGAGAACTTTATAGTCTAATCATACTAACATGAAATTGAAGGTTTTGTATCGTGCATAACATACGTTCTATTGCTCTAGCCCTCCATACATTAATAGCTTAATGATAATGTTCCTCTACTATAGTCTAGATGTCACGAGTTCAAGTTGTAGAAGAGAAGATTTAGCATTGGATTGCTCTTCATTAAGCCTAGACATTGACCAACAACTGGTTTATTTATGTAGACCTGTAACCGGAAAATTGCAAGTGGGTTTCACTCAGACGTGAGACCTGAATATCTCCAGCAACCAAGACCTTTGATTTTTTATTTTTATTTTTTTTTAACTGGGTGAAAGACATTAATTGTGAATGCCTTTCATCTTTCAGAAAACATAAAACAATCTATGAGCTTCCTCCGCTGACAATAACATGAAAAGGAGATGAAACAGCATTTTGTCACCAAATTGGCCACGTAAAAACTTATCTTTCATCCCTAGCCATCAGATGAAAGATGAATTTAAACTGAACGTGACAATATAAACCCCCCTGCGACAAGACTTCGCAAAATTAAACTAAAAACTACCCCATATTAGAATTCACAACCATGATCTATTAGAGGTGCTGCACAAAAATACCGTTAGAGCAGCATAACTTTCCTGTCATAGATTAGCACTGGTGTGTACCCCGTGCAAAGCACGGCCCCCTTTTTTTATTTAAGCATTGCATTTTGAATCTGTCTCCCTCTAAGATTTAATACATTTGATTTGATTATTGTATACTTAAAATTAGAAATCATATCTGTTGCTCTACACTTAAATGAGGATCCAAAGATTTACTGTTCATAACACGGTAAATTACTGTGACATGAACAGTAATCACTTGCAGAGGAACAATAAATGTGCTCCTTTTACTTAGGGGAATCTAAAGTATTGTTCATGGCACAATATTTTACTGTTGCATAACTGTAGCATGAACAATGAATCTTTGGAATCTCCTTTAAGTACAGAGGAGTAGATGTCACAAAAGTTTCACTCTGCAGAGATAGCAAGACACTAAATTGCAAGTGCCTTGTCGGGAGTTTGACAAAAAGACTAGAATTTCAAGAACCGTAAAGGAAACAACGTTTTACTCACAATCCAGGATTACTCTTTATTGTATGTTGAGGCTCTATTAGTGAATAACCTCACTAATAACCTGGAAGCACCATTGGTAAAATAACCAGAGTCCAGCCATTAACAAGAAGTTTACACTAAACGCAAAAGAGATGACAATAAAACCAAACATGATTCCAACCCTTACATCCAAAAAAAAAAAGCCTAAAACAGCTTGAAATAAACACTTGAAAGTGACATCTGTTGGCTCTACAAGAAGGGCTTCAATTTTTGAAAAATCTAATTCATCTGATTTCCTCCCACATCCCGTAAGAACTGATACAAATATTAAGAGAATAAACATGGAGAGAGATATTGAATAAAATATAGAAACATAATACTTGAAGAGCATACAATAGTCAAATTCATGCCAATCAATTTAAGCTAAAACACCTCATGTTTACTGCACCTGCTCATCATTTTTCGAATGAGCCAACTAATAACCATGCACAATATTCTATAATCTGAAACCGAACCATAATTAGTTCAGTCAGTTCGGTTTAGCCTATTCGGTTTAGAATTGGGTTCATGAAAATTCTCCAGAATCGCGCTATGGGAAATCACTTTGCAAATAATATTATTTAGTTGTTTACTAAATAATGTGATTATAACCAATAACTTTTGTTAATTTATGCAGGTGCACTGACGTCGGTCTACTTGTTTGTTAAAGAGAGGTGATAGTCGTTCCTTCGTATTATTTTATAGTTTTTGTTTAGTTGAGTATTTGGTAACTCAATCTCTTCCTTCATTTGAATTTTTGGTAATTCGATCTTTTCCTTCATTAATCGTTCGGCTATGGAAATTCTCTTGTTCCCTATGCTGGCTAGCACGTGCCTTGTTTGCCCTGACTAGGAGTTGGCTACTGGTTTCCTACCATTGCACTGATGAGATTGCATACTCTCACTCTTGATATACTGTAAGTTCATGTGTTGAGATTTTACTATAAGCTTCTACGATCCAGATTTAGAACTTATAAATTAGAAGACAAGGAAACACTCTCTGATAAAAATAGTTATATCATTTTTATATTAAACTTTCAAATAATTTATGATAGTTTTGCAAAATTTATCCTAAATACATTTATATATGCACAGGCACACATACGAACAAATAACAGGGTGTGGTAAGGGGAAAAAAAAAGAAGCAAACGTGGCATGCAATCGGCCAAAAATAATGAAAGATCTTTCATGGAATTCCAATCTATCACCAAAAATATATATAGACAAAGAACTACCACACACGAAACATCACCTAATCAAATTTTCAACTGCCTATAGAACTATTTCGACATCTAAGCATCACATTCCAATTTGTACATTTTTTTTAATAGGGAAATATGTACAGATAAAAAATGATGAATGCTGTACACCCGACGAGGTGGGAAGTTGAAGAAAAATATAGTATTCAAACTCCTCAACTGTATACAAATTTAGATCCTTGTGCCCGCATCACTTTAACAGGTCTTCGATGGATACATCCCTATGCATCTATAAACAGCAAAAGCCGTGTTCTTGACTCACCATATCATGTTCTGCTGCCTGTGAAACTTATCTCACCGGAGAAATACAGATAACTTCCTCCGAAATAGCGAGCGCCGCTTCGAGGAAACTGAATGGAGAAACCAATGGAAGTTCTATGGCAACTCTACTCTGATCCAAAATAGTGATCATATATAGAAAGCCGATCAAATGCATCAAAGTTTGCCTTCAATCCAACAAACTGGCTGCCAAGCTGTGGGCATCCACCATCCGGCCACTTGCAGCCTTCTCCCATTCTAAATGGGCAGAAAGTATCGCACACCCTGCTAAGTGTGTTAACATGAACCATATTATCATCCGTGTTATCATCCATGGCTACTATAGAAACAGAGAGATCTGCTCCTTCATTGCTCTGTCCAGATGCAGCATGTAAGTCTGTTCTGACAGAATATGACGAGTTCTCTCTGGTTCCTCCTGACTCTAGCACATGACCCCCATCTGTCGAGAATTGTACTTTGCATCCAAGTGACTGTATAGCCCTTTTTATGGCTAAATTCTCTCTGCAGGCCCTTCTAGCCATGGTTAAAGATGATCTGCTGGCCTGTTTTTCCTTCTCCAGTTCTGCAGCCAATGAGTCTGTTCGAACTTTCAAATCTTTTGCCTTCAAAACTGCTCTCTCCTTTGCCTGAAATCCCTCCCGGAAACAATACAGAATGATCAAACAAGCACTGACAACGTATATTTATGGGTTGACTGGGGATTTACGGGTGAACTGACAAATTGCGGGTAGACCCCTTTTGTTCTATTGTTGCGGACAGAACCCCTGTAATATCCCCCGATTGCGGATAGAACCCCTGAGTGAATCTTTTTTTTACTCTTACCATCCGGAAGTCTATTTACCAAAAAATAATTCTCTTTGCCTGAGGATAAAAGAGTAAAAAAAGTATGCTCAGGGATCCATCTGCAACAATAGAACTACAGGAGCCCTATCTGCAATTGGGCGTTTGTAAAGGGAGTCTATCCGCAATTTACCCTAGACTTAATGCAACTTTTGTGGCAAACATAAGATAACAGCCAACAACACAATGTTTTTTTATACATCAAGCATAAGCTTTCTTGTTTAAACAACCAACTGATATGAGATTACCTTTGACATATCAGCATATTTTTTGCTCAAAATATGCCACTGCGCTTCCAGCTCCCCGCCCTGTGCTTCTGAAGGGCATGCCCATCGCAAATGAAATTGGGGCCATATAGTTGGAGCTAATGCAGCAGCTGCAGGCAACAGCGGACGATCATGTTTTATTGGATCATAGAACGGGTTGTGATGAGGATGTGAGTCCCCCTCAGCTGCTCGTAAGTTGGTCAAATACACCCACATGCAACTGCAACAGTCCCACACACCAGCCTGCTCTCTCTCCTTTTCACTAGAACATACCAAAAAATACCAAAAAATTATCCAACGTATTTAATAGAGGAATATGGATAACATTGGTAAATGCAATTTCAAGCATAAGTAACACGCATGTATAATACAATTGTAGTACAACTCATCTGCATGTATCTAAAACATGAATTACCCATGGACTAATTATAGGCAAGAATCTAGAAGAATATAGAAAGACATTGTTTTCTGACTAAAATATTATAAGCAAATAAAGACCCAAAAGATATACTTTCAAAACCAAAACAAAAGAAAAAAACAAAAAACCAATAAAAAAGGAAGAAGAAGAATGCCAGTACTAGCTATCAAAGATGAACTTGGTGCAATTTTTGCCTGGAGAACCACGCAACAACTATAAAATTAAAACCATGATGCAGAAATTAATGTCCTCAACATGGTTCATTATAAACACAAGGATAGTTCATTCTAACATTTAAAACTATTAAAACTAGAAGAATATACTCAAAGCAGTGATAGTATAGTACGTGCGACCTTAGTCTCCAAAATAAAAAAAAGAGGGGTATATACTTCACTTGAAGAGGACACGAGTATTTAAATAAAAGAAGGAAACGCTTTCATATATAACTAAATGAAGTAACATCCACATGACAAGAGAAAACTGACATCATTGTAATAGACTACCCTCAGATCATTTTCAGGATACACGATATAAGAAATAACTACCCTCACATCATTTACAGGATACACGATATATGAAATAAACATTTAGACATAATTTCCAGGGATATAAATTCATATTACATAATATAGCTCGTATAACTTCCTCATGAGTCAGGTGCCTTACAACTTATCCTCATGAAGTTCCTCCGAGTCATTAAGTGACCCCAATTCTGAAGATCTTATAGGTGAAACAGTTTTTTTTAAAAAAGATTATGAATAGATCACCAGTCTATCAAAAGTATTACAGTGTCAAAAGTATTACAGTGCACGCCTCAGTTAAATTAACAATCACCAGCTCTTTTTCACTGCCTCCATACAAGTACCCTTTTCCCAACCAACACTCCTAAAGGGGGTTATTCGTTGGGACAACTTGGGGCCAAGTAGGACAATTATTCCAATGAAACAATTCTATCCCTGGGGGACAATTTGAGTGGGGTAAAATGACGTAAGTTGGGATAATGGGATAATTTGAAGCTTTGATTTGGCCATTCATATGGGGTAATTGATGATGTGGCACCTTATTAAAAATAATGTTTAGTTACCAATTAAATCTAAATTAATTTATCCAATTGGTTTAGTATATCATTCGATTCATTCAATATATTATATTGTAATATATTAATTATAATTTATACTAAATTATAATATGATATATTATAATTACTATGATTAATTATATTTATGTTTAATGCTATTAATTAATACAATAAATTATTATATAATAGTTTGATATATTATATAATATTGATGTAACATACTAAAATATATTTAATATATTATTTTAATTCAATAAATCACAACACAATATCACAGATTATATTGTATTATATTATAAAATATCACATAGAAAACACACTTAATCATAAATAACCTCACCTGAAGATATGATTGCGCTGATTTTTACCCCATCTATTCAATCTTAGTGTCACATCCATCATGAAATTTTTTATTTAGGTAAAGTCTTTTGTTTAGGGTCAATTGTAGATTTATCCATATATTATAGGGGAGTAAATAATATACACCATAACCTATTTTATTACCACTTGCACTCCTTGAACCATAGACGGTGTTATTTCCTTGTTAGGTTGAGATATCACGTGTAAGTCATGTGACAATCTAGGTAGCACGGATACGGGTGTGGACACGGACACATGACACAACAAATTTGTAAAAGGTAGGATACGGGGACAAGACTTTACACACACAATCTACGTAGCACGGATACGGGTACGGACACGGCCATGGGATACGGCAAATTTGTAAAAAGTAGGATACGTGGACACGACTTTACACACACATTAGGTCAAATATTAAATTAAAATACCTATAGGATGTGTATGTTCCTTTCTATTATCTATAACAATTAAGAATCAAGTCAAATCAAACTAAGAATAAGGTTTAATGACAAAAGTTTAGTTTTGATCGCATGGGATAGTACGATAGGTATTTTTCAAATATTTAAGCAACGCGTTACAATTTTCGGGTTCAAAACCAATTTAAAACCTGATTGGTTTTGAACCCAATATTACAAAGAAACTAGTTTAGGGCATAAGTAATATGGTAACTGGGTTTTGCTTTGAACCTGTAAACAATAGTATTTGGATTTCTAGAGAGCTCAAATCTGAGGCTCTTCTGTAGATCTATATTTATAGGATTCAGGTGTACATTTTACATATTAGTCCATATATATTTATATATTTCCAACACTCCCCTCAAACTTGAGCGTATGTCATACATGCCAAGTTTGTTACATATAAATTGCATATGTGGTTTTCCTAATGACTTGGTGAGAATATCTGCTAGCTGATCTCCTGAAGCAACATGTCGAGTCTCAATATTCTTCTGTTCCACAACTTGATTACACACAATATGACAATCCATTTCAATGTGTTTAGTCCTCTCATGAAAAACTAGATTGTTTGCAATATGAATTGCTGCCTGTTTATCACAATATAATCGCATGGGAGATGTAGGATCACAACCCAACTCTTTTAATAGCCGTTGTATCCAAATCATTTCACAAGTGACATCAGCCATGGCACGATACTCTGATTCTGCACTTGATTTTGACGCAACAGTTTGTTTCTTGCTCTTCCATGAGATTAAGTTTCCTCCCACAAACACACACTAGTCTCTAGTTGATCTTCTATCAGCAGGAGATCCAGCCCAATCAGCATCTGAGAATCCAGCCACTCTCAGATGTCTAGAATTAGAATACAATATTCCTCTTTTAGGAGCACTCTTCAAATATCGAAGAATTCTCATGACTGCATCCAAGTGAGTTGTCCGCGGATCTGTCATAAACTGACTTACCACACTCACTGAATATGCAATGTCTGGTCTGGTCACAGTGAGGTAGTTCAGCTTTCCTACCAGCCTCCTATATTTTCTTGGATCATGCAGTACCTCCCCCTGTTTTGGCATTAGTTTGTGATTGAAATCCATTGGTGTATCCACTTATTAGCATCCAAAAATTCCTACTTCAGACAGCATATACAATGTGTATTTTCTTTGGGACATGAAAATTCCTCTAGTAGATTTAGCTATTTCAATGCCCAAAAAATAGTAAAGATTTTCCAGATCTTTAGTTTGGAAGCAATGCTGTATAAACTTCTTCAAAGCATAAATTCATGCTGCATCATATTCTGTAATAACAATGCCATCAACATACACAACTAGTAGAATCCTCTTTCCTGCTTGATTTCGAAAGAACACAGAATAATCGCCTTAGCTTTGATGAAGGCCAAATTCCTAAACCACAGCTGCAAATTTACCAAACCACGCGCGTGGAGACTGTTTAAGGCCGTACAATGCTTTTTCAGTCGACAGACTTTGCCATACCCCCTAAGCAACAAACCAGAAGGTTGCTCTATGTAGACCTCCTCCTCGAGCGTTCCTTGTAAAAACGGATTCTTCACATCAAGCTGATATAGAGGCTATTCATACTGAGCAGCAAGAGAGATAAGAAGACGAACGAATGTCATCTTTGCCACAAAAGAGAAAGTCTCGATGTAGTCAATATCATAGGTTTGAGAATATCCCTTGATCACCAGACGAGCTTTCAGTCTTGAGAGCGAGCCATCTGGATTTAGTTTAACTGTAAAGACCCATTTGCACCTGACTGTCTTCTTCTCAACAGGCAATGCCACAAGCCTCCATGTCTGATTGTCTTCCAATACTTGCATTTCCTCCTGCATAGTTGCCTTCCAACCTAGATGAAACAGAGCTTTTGATACAGACTGGGGAATGGGGTATGAATCCATAGATGTAATAGAGGTACAATAAGAACCAGATAAATGCGACATGTGATAAAATTAGCAATAGGGTGTCGTGTACAACTACGAGTACCCTTTCAGAGTGCGATGGTAAGATCATTAGACGAAAAAGACTCACCAAAAATTTAAAACCGTATCAGTTATTGGCACTAGAAGAGTAGACGTAGGCAGTAGCTACTTTGGACATCGAGTGTAGACCGTAAACTGTGTATCAGTAGGAGGTTCTGAACGCACACTATTAGGAGGGTCAACATCACTAGTGGATGATAAGATAACAAATATAAGAAATGAATCATCATTATCGTCATTAGACACCATTTTAGAAGTAACATCCTTACTTTGTGAAGAGAAATAGGAAGTGTTGTCCATAGACACCATTTTAGAAGTAACATCCTTATTTTGTGAAGAGAAATAGGAAGTGTTGTCAAAGATGACATCAAAGAACACAAAGGTCTTTCGTGTAATAGGACAATAACATTTATATCCCCTTGCGTTCGAGAATATCCTATAAATACACATTTTATTGCTCGTGGGTCAAGCTTAGATTTATGTGGATTTGTATTATGAACAAAGTATACTCAGCCAAAGATATGAAGTGGTAAGGGAAATGCTGGTTGGGATGGATGAAGGGCTGAGAAGGAGGTTTTACCATCAATACAGTAGAGGGAATGCGGTTGATTAGATGACATGCAGTTAAAACTGTATTTCCCCAATACTATCTAGACATGTTCATATAAAATAATAAGCTTTGAACAACTTCTAATAAATGATGATTTTTACGTTCTGCCACCCCATTTTGTTGAGGTGTATGAGTACATGATGACTGATGAATAATACCATGTGTGGATAAATAGTGATCAAACTCATGATTAAAATACTCTTTCGCATTGTCAGATCTAAAAGATTTTATTTTCAACCCAAATTGATTGTGAATCTCAAAATAAAAATGTTTAAAATGCATAAAAACTTTAGATCTATCTTTCATCAAATAAAGCCACGTTGCACGAGAGAAGTCATCAATAAAAAGAACATAATAACAAAAATCAAATAATGATTCTGTAGAACAAGGTCTCTAGACATCAGAATGCGCAAGTTCAAACAATTGTCTGACATGATTATTGACTCTAGATGGATAAGACATTCTATAATACTTTCCCATCTGACATGACTCACACTCTAAACGACTCACACTCAAAGTAGGAACTAATTTCTTTAAATTCTCTAATGATGGATAACCCAGCTTACAGTGCATGTCAAAGATATTTCCACCTCCACTGATACATGTCATAGGTCCATGCTGTCCATCTAAGTAGTACAGACCTCCTGCTTCACTCCATGTGCCAATCGTCCGATGGGTGCTAAGTTCTTGAAAAAGACAACAATCAGGAAAGAACGTTACTGAGCAGTTTAAAGCCCTAGTAATTCGACTACTGGATAATAAGTTATAAGGAAATTTTAAAACATGTAAGATAGAAGGCAATTGTAACATTGAAGAAGTATTTACAGTACCAACACCACAAACTTTAGATTTAGACCCATCAGCAATAGTTATATCTGAAAATAAATTGGTGAGTGTAATGGATGTCAAGATATCTGAATTCCCAGTCATGTGGTTAGTTGCACCTAAATCTATAATCTAATTGGTAGGTGTTGATGACATAGAAAGACAAGCAAAGAAAATACCTGACTTAGTGAGTGTGGCAGTAAAGTTAGCAGGTGTTAAGGATGAGCTTTGCATCTGAAAAAATATCTAGTATCGTGCATATTCATCATCTGAGATAGTAACTGTAGGAGTACTAGTATCAGCCAAAGTCTGAGAGATAAAAGGCTGGGCCGATGTGCCCTCAGTGGTGGCCACAATATGTGCTGAAGACTTGAAGCAACCCTGTAGTGAAGGACAGTTAAACTTATTCTTGCAATTTAGGTAAAATATAGGTCCACCACTCTGCTCAGTATAAGGACCACCGGTGCGACCATCAGTGCGTCTGCCTCCTCTGCTAGGTGCTTTGTCTGAAAAACCACCACGTCCCCGTCCATCTGAGGACTGAGTGTAAGTCGTGAGAGCAGAACGATCTGATGAATCTCCTGAACGCTGAGAACCATCAGGAAAGGAGTGTCACAACAAGCTATATGTCTCAGCCAGTGAGTTAGCGGTAGAACTCTCAAGTATCTGTGGTCTGGCAGAGGAAAACTCCTGAGGGACACCACCCAGAAAGTATAGAATCGACATCTGCTCTCTCTGCTGCTGCATCTACTAAACGTTATTAGTAATGGGAAAAAGGATATTTCAGTCCTCGTGCATCCGTCTGAACTCAGAATAGTAGTCTTTCCAAGTTCGATCACCTTTCCGGAGGCGAGTCATCTCCTGATAGATATCATAATCTCGAGATAGATTACCCTTGCCAGAGTAAAGGACAGCTAGATAGTCCCAAAGATCCTTCGTAGTTTTTGTGTAAAGAACCATATCCTGAATGCTCGGCTCCATAGCGTTGAGGATTTGGGTGAAGATGATGGCGTCATCTCCCTCCCAGTCTTCCGTGAGTGGGTTTGGTGGATTCAGAATAATGTGGTTTCTCTTCCTCCTACCCTTCAAGCTTATCTTGACAATACTTTTCCATTCCATGTAATTGTTTCCATCTAACATACGACCAGTAAGTTTTGAGGAAATCATTTCCTGAATATTTGATGTAGGTTTGATATCTCCTGAACCAGACATAGCTACAAAGAAATTGTCTCTAAATACACACCCAAATAAATCCCAAATAAAAAACTTATCACAAATACCCAAATACCCCTAAGATACCGAACCTCCCAAAACAGACAAAATAGAAATAATATCTAATTAATCATATCAAGGGAGTACAAAGACTCTAGATGAGTGCAGAGACTCGAGAGTGAGTGCAGGGACTCTAGATGAGTGCAGAGTCTCGAGAGGGAGTACAAAGAGTCCAAATGAGTGCAGAGACTCGAGAGTTTATGATTAATTAAATTTTTAAAATTTTTTTGTATTTATTTTTTTATTGATTTTTTCAAACAGTAACTTTTTTGTTTTTTATTTTTTTCTGGCGGCTAGGGTTTTGCAGACCTAGAGTTTTGGAGGCTCTGATACTATGTAAACAATAATATTTGGATTTCTAAAGAGCTCAAATCTGAGGCTCTTCTATAGATCTATATTTATAGGATTCAGTGTGTATATTTTACATATTAGTCCATATATATTTATATATTTTCAACAAGGATAAAATTATTGAAACAGTTAGCACAAAATGTATAGTAAAGAGGAAGAATTGTTCATAGTTTAGCATAGCTAAAGGAGAGGAAATGGTTTTCTGTTCAGGCGGTCACATCAATAGTTTTTGGAACCAGTTATTATAAAGCCGGGCTTCCATGTTGAAGTATTTGCCATTCATTTTTATGATCCATTGCATTCCTTCCCTGCAATGTGAGAGGTCTCTCTCTATTAGGTGACATTAAATCAGACATATAATTTTGTTATTGATTGTTTTATCCACAACCTACCTGTACCTGGATATTCAGAATTTGTTGTACCTAGTCCATTTGTCCCTGTCACAATTCAATACCTCATAAAATCATCATAGGATGGACGAAATCATAAGACTCTAAAAATAACCACAATTGCTGGACGAGTCACGAGTTCGATGAATAAGAGAAAATATGCATTATGACTAGTAAGGCTTTTTGAATGATACATGAATAGTTATTGATGAATAGAGGATTCAACAAAGGAGATGACATACCACATTGCATGGTTTCACCAATTAATATAGGTAACTAGTCATCTATGTCTTGCTTCCAAAGATCATGCGTAAATTAGAACCCTAACAAATAATTGATTATAGAAATTAGTTTCAAGCTATAAAAGGGGCCTAAGAAACATGCCGCACTAGATTTAAGATTCCAATGTTGAGTGTTATTGTAATCCCCCGTTTGGCAAAGGTTAAGTGAGGGGTTAAGGAGAGTTAACCCCTTCCCAGCTAGCCAAACACAAAATTTACACAAGGTGTAAATTGAGTTAATCCCTCATAATTTGCCAAACATAAGAAGTAGTAGAAGGGTTTACAATCCCTCCAGAGGGGTTAAATCAATAAATCCATCAAAACGAGGGGTTTGCAAATCAATCTATTTAGACGAATTAAGAGATAACCGCTCTATTTATAAAGAAAATGGTCACAATCCTTTTTGTTCCTAAACAGACAAAATGATCACAAGGATTAAAATAAACTTACCTAACGGATAAAAAATTTAATCCTTTGGATTAATGATGGACTAACTATTCTAACTCTTATCCTTTAATCACTCTTCCTTAACCGTCT